>JAVIWB010006003.1:0-113193 GCA_031893035.1 Dermolepida albohirtum
ACATAGTAAGCATTTCAAAAAGTGCGGTACATCGCATATTATCTGAAAATTTGTACACGAGGAAGCTGCATGCAAGATGGGTGCCACGTTGCTCACACTCTTGCAAAAGCAGTGTCGTGAAGATGTTTCAATTGAGTGTTTAGCGAAGTTTCATAGCAACGAATCAGAATTTCTGCGCCGTTTCAACAATCAAAACAATGGGCTCAAAAGGGAGAACCGGCATCGAAGAATGTGAAGGCCGTTTCATCTGCAAGCAAAGTGATGACATCGGTTTTTGGGATGCGCGTGGAATAATTTTCATTGACTATCTTGAAAAAGGAAATACTATGAACGGTGAGTATTATGCGAACTTATTGCAACGTTTGAGCGAAGAAATCAAGCAACAAGGGCCGCACTTGGCTAAGAAGAAAGTGTTGTTTCATCAAGACAAAGCACCAGTGCGCAAATCCGTTATTGCGATGGCCAAAATTAAAGAATTAAAGTTTGAATTGCTACCTCTTGCACCCTATTCGCTCGATTTTGTCTGATTTAACGCATTCTTGACATCCAATTTTCGATTACATTTTCACACATATGTATCGTGTGGTGTGTTTTGAAAGGTGAGAAATATCTAAGGGTGTAAGATCACATAATCTTGGTAATTAGTTGGTCTTTGGGTCCATAAATCACATCAAATGTTGACCTTCTGTGCATAAAGAGGTAATTTCTGAACTAAAAGGAATTTCATTACCAAAATATTAACGGTTATATTTGATTACGAGTCCAATAAAAAGTATTTTACCCCAAAATCCTGATTCGTTTCTAATTGATTTCTTTCTGCTGAAATTCTTCTATTGCATGTATTTGTATATTACAACTAAATATATCAACGTGTTTGGGCTCGGACTGTACGCGGCCGATACTATATTTACTATATAATAACAATTATTCCTTTGTTACTCTTCTCCTCATTTGTTCTACGTATTCCTACAGCTGTCTTGCCGTTACGATGGATTACAATGTATTGTTTTGTTGGTATGCAATATTATATTAGAAAAAAATTTACTTACTTAATCCTATATTCTTTCTATATTTCGTTACGGGGATGATAGTATTTAATGAATTTTTTGTTTATGTTTGCTTTATATTCACACTTATTTATTTTGGTTCGATTAATAGGTGAATATTGATAGTAAATATTGCTCTTTTTATTATTACTATCATTCCCATATAATTATAATATTATTGCAGATATTTCTAACTAATCTAATAATATTGCGTTTTATTAGAATTTCAATAATATGTAAGTATAACGTTTACATGAAATATGTTTTTCCGTAGCGTTTCATTTTGTACATAATAT
Source organism: Dermolepida albohirtum (assembly GCA_031893035.1). NCBI lineage: Eukaryota > Metazoa > Arthropoda > Insecta > Coleoptera > Scarabaeidae > Dermolepida > Dermolepida albohirtum. Next base: position 1,343 of record JAVIWB010006003.1, read on the forward strand.
TGCGTTACAAGTAACACTTTACTTTTATGAAATGCTTATTAAGCGCCTTTGTACGTTTAATAAATTTGCATTAAGTTTAATTGAGAAGAGCTTGCGCTCAATCTAGAGGCGAAGTACAATTTCAGCAGAATTTATCGATTCGAACGATTTAATAATTTTACTAAAATAATTACAGGCAGTTTTGTAAACTGTAGTTACAGTATATCTGTACTAAGATACCTATAAATGTTATTAATAAAAAGAATATTTAATCCAAAAGCACATAACATATCCGTATAGTAACGGGCAGATTAAACATATTATATTTGGTGTTGCTCTTTTATACCTATCGAACCATTTTTATTCCATCTGAAAATGTTCGCATATTCACAGATAAATAACCTGGAGACGAAAACGGCATACAGTGTGGATCTCACTTATGGAATAAAATCATTTTTGCCGTTATTTTAGAAGATTATGAAACATGCTCTGACAGCTGAATTTTTAAACTGAATTTAGCATCTTTTAAATAAACATTTGAATGAATATAGTAATTCGCATAATTGCAGTAGTTGATTGATGAGTTATTTTAAACAGACAAGCCTGTAAATTTTATCATCGTTTTACTCTAACGACCTACAATGCTTATAGTGTAAATAATAAAGGTAAGGAATGTATCTTATGATACAAAAATATTTAAATTTAACAGATAAAATCAATATTTAAAATAAATTTTATACAAATTTGAAATTGAAGACCAACGTGTCCATTTTCATCATATTATTATATATATTTTAGATACATCAGCAAGCTCGATATACGAGTTCTTCATGTACTCAAAAAGTTCACCTGGCGTGAATAGATATCTGTCATATGCTGCTTATACATAAGAAAAGTTATCCCTTTTTTTGAAGCAACTGGCAATTAGTGATTAGAAGGGGATTGTTTGGTGCCAAAGCGGTTTTCGTCCCTGCCTGCAGGTTCGCTACACATCGACGAAAACTGTCATTTATCGGAGGAAGGTTATGTGTTATGGGATGTTAAGGTGTTGTGTTTTATCGATCATCCACCTAGGAACGAAAAAAATAATTCAAGTGTGTACTCTAGCCAATTGGACTTTTTGAACGAATCATCCGGTAACATTGCTACAAACATAAAATTCCAACTGTAATTTTAATTTTGTTTAATAGAATTTAATTAATCAAATCATGCAATTATTGTTTTTGTGTTGATTGCATTATTTTCCGGTAGTTTTGTAATTATCTGGCCATAATCTTAGCATTCACTTTTTGTTGATGCCTAGTCATTTATAAGAAGACGGCACTCGGGTTGCTTGCTAACTTACTATCTAAATTAATATATATATACATATATAATTAAATCTCACATTTAAAAGTCCCCAACTTAGAATTTATAATCGGGCTTATTATATTAGGAATGGTTTAATACATTTCTGTCAACATTGGTTGGATTTAAATAAATTATTACGGATTAAATGTTTTATCGATCTCATAATGAAGGTTATTCCAGCCGATTGGTGAAACGAAAAAAAACCACTGTACGTGGTATTCGTAAAATTCTAATGGAATTATGTTGGCTATTTTTATCAAAAGGACGATCTTAGTTAGTAGATCTCTAGTTAATTAATCCTAAAACAACAACATAGAGGTAGGTAAATTGTTACCTTTGTATTTCCTAGCGGCCTAATTCTCCTAATACTTACCTCTTGCGGCTAATATAATAACTGTCGAATAGACAAAATTGATGTGAATGTAAGAATCGCATGTCAGTCAGACTGAGCTCGAGCATGCCCAAGGGATAGTAATTGCACCAGATTCATCAAAGTCATTAGAATATTGAACCTGGGATAAACATTCGTACTACTTTATTTTATTTACTAGATATTGTAAGTGCTAATCAATGCTAAAGTCAGTGGTAACAACGGCTAGTTTTTAATTGATCAATTTCTTTGTTCATTAAAAAGTAAATAGTTTGCCATCAACCAACTATTATACTTTTCTTTCAATTCACATAATGTTTGCTTTGAAACCCACACTCAAATTTTACTTTTGCTATTTCTTTCAATACTTAAGTAACGATTAATTGAGTGGAACGCTGAACTTAATATAATTTTTCTTTGCAATTATTTTGTGGGTGTACTTGGTTGTTGTAAATGGGAAGTGTTCAAGTAGGGGCACATATACTATTGTAAAATTTTATGTGAACCACCTAAACGTATAGAGGGGGAAAATAGAGTAATTAATTACAATATCGTAAGCATCTCCTTTTTTGTTCACTTAATTCGTATTCATAATAATCGGTCATACTTGGTACCTTGTAAATCAAAGTTTTGAACATACAATAAACTTGAATAGAGTTGAACTTTTCTTTACATCGTATTCGTACATCGCTTATTCTCTTCAAAACTAACTTTTGCATTGCAATATTTGACTAGAAATTTAAAACTTAAAGTCGAAATAAAATTTTTTAATGTTATTAATATACTATGTGAGCATTAAACTATGAAGGGTGAACGATACTTGCATTTTTCTATAAAAGTTATGAATAGAGACCAGCTAAAATGTATAATTTATTTTAGTTTTATTGATTTTATTCAAAGTAGAAACAACTAAGTGAGATTATTGATATGTTCTTGTCTCTTCCTTGCATATAGTAGATAATCAGATGTGTTTATGTTCCCAAAAGAGAATGAATAAGAACTTCGAATTTACTGCCGATTTTAATGTTTCAGTGATTGATCTGTTGTAAAAGAAAACGTATTTGTATGAAGTTAACAAACAATTAAATTCAATACTAGAATAATTATTTTATTTTATAGTGTACATACGTGAATATTCACATGATTGTAGACAACATGTAATACATGTGTAAACTTTTTTATTTTAAATCGTTGACTTATATATCTGCAAAATACCAAATCTATTGAACGCTATGCTTAACTAGTTATATAATACCCTAACAACTATAAGTTTTAAAGAAGATTTGGTAAGTACATACTTTTAAAAAGGGCTTGGAAAGTAATTACTTTTAAATAATATAAGGAACTTTCTTAAATTTTTAAATTATAATTCTGAAACTTATAGAGCAATTCATAGTCATGCGTTCAAAATATTACTTCTAATAATAATATACTGAATAATTTTATAAATTATTTTCCTTGCAAACTCCAAATCAGCATTAGCCGCCTTTAATGTTTCTCTCAATATAAATGTATATGACTGATATTTACATACCATTACTGTAGAGTAGCTAGCAAAATTATAAAATCCTATTTCTATAGATTATATTTATATAAACGTAATATAGATGAAGATATTTACTGAATAGTTTTTCTTACAAACTTTAAATTCTCGAGAGGGTAGCCTATACCACAGGTGTAGTTTTTTAATTTCTCTATTTATATATAATATATATAATTTCGTAATTGAATATCAGAAAATTGACAATTTTCCAAGCACATATTAGGACTTCAGATACAAATATCGATTTTGAAAATTCAAATAGATTATCCTAAACATTTTTACATATGTAATTTTAATCTACATGATATTTTGCATCTAATAGCATGTCATTTTTCAATATTCGTTATTATAGTTATGAGAAAGTTAATTTTTGTGTGAATCTAAAAAGCTGTGAACCATTTTACTTTGTCTAAAAGTGATCAAGTAGTGCTAAACAAATATAATCATGTTAATTGTATGTTTTCTGTAACTACCAAAATTAATGAAAATTTATTATGATAGTCTTGGCGAAAACTAATTTTTTTAAAACAAACCGTCATTGTATTACACGTTTATTGACGTCTAATACATCTATCTTTTACTTAAACCGAATGAAGTAATTCCGTTTTTCTCAAAAACGTGTGTTTTAATTTAACTTGCATGAGAAAAATATGGTTAGCCGTGGATGCAGACAATTATAAATAATACATTTATCAAACTCGACATTTTAGTAATACCTTAGTTACTAAATATTTGTTTTGCTTCGTAGCAATTTATTACCAATTAGATAATTATTTTTTGTTTTTTTTATAAAGTAGATTTTTTAATGTTAGCTTAGTTTAGTTTTACTTTCTTTATATGCCATTTCAGCATTTGTACGCTTGAGAAAAGTAGTAACAACATATTTTAGGTAAATGTGTTGCTTATTTTTGGAGTGTCGTCGCAATGCCAATCGAGCTCTTCAAATATTCATTGATTAGTTTCCTAATCGTCCCCAACTTAGTGTAAATTATTGCACACGTCTTGAAATAATATTCGGAAGAGGAATTAATAATTATGTGAACGAAAATAGTAATGAAGTTGAAATTATTGAAAAGGCCGACCTAAGTCATTCATAAGAGAAGTATAGAGGTAATGCAGTGTCTCAAAGTAAATTCTGTGGTGAAGTTTAAAAAAATACGGGTTTAACCTACACCAGCATTTACATGAGACTGGTCATGAAAGACGAATGAAGTTACGTGAATGGTTTTAAATAGTCTTTTACGATAGTTTTAATTATGATATACTTTTTAGTAACCACAGTAGTTTTAGAAGAAATGGAATATTTAACTTGAGTAACATGCGTCAAGGAATAATTTACACCTAATACGTGAATGAAATTTTCAAGAAACTTTTGGAGTCGATGTTTGACTAGACTTCACGGGACTCGAAATAATTGGTCCATATTATTTCATGGGACGTTGACCAGACGACAATACTTGAATTCCCTGTAGAATGAAACAGAAAATGAAATTAAAAATCTATCGCTAAAGTGAAAAAACTTATATATTTTCAGCAGAATAGTGCATCGTCTCATAATATTTATAAGGACAGTAAATCAATATTTAGTTACAAACGCTAGTACAGAAGCATTCGCTTTTGTTTACGTTTGTATTTAAAATATCCCAGAAAATTTTGCAGATTGTGAATACGCGTTGTGATTCATTTTAAAAGACATGAAATCCCTGGAATGGAGTCATTCAATATTACCTAAGAAATTGAAGTTCTAGCGAACAATTTTAGTACTAAAAATCACATTCACTCTGCATTGAAATAGGTAAGGGATGCTGCTTGTGGATTCTTTCTTAATAAGGGGATTGTTTTGCTTCATGACAATGCCCACTCACACGTGGTTAGTCAAGATCAAGATGTCATCCCATTATATGACTGGGACTATTTTGATCACCCTCCGTATAGTACTGATCTCGCGCCCAGTGACTAACACCTTCACTTGAAAAAGTGTCAACACTATCAATGCCACGACGGTGATGATATGAAAATGGTCGTGCAGCCGTGACTAGCAAATCAGGCGACAGATTTCTATGAGGATAGAAGTCAGAACTTGTACGATATGATAAGTAGCTTAATATTGATAATTATTATATTGAAAAGTAGATCAAGGAGATATAAAAAAAATTCTTAAAAAAATTGCGCATGTATTCTTTTTATATGAAAACGGTTAAGAAATTTGCTTACAAGACAAAATGAGAAACGCGTTGAATCAAATAACACTGCAGATGCTTATAAATGTAAAAACCATCTTCTGTCGAATTCGATTACGCTAAAGTCAAAACGCTCAATATTTTAAGGTGCCTTAAGGTTTCACTTTTATTTTGTAATAAAATCGTGTCCGTTTTTCTAAATTCTTTCTAACTTACATATTGTTAAGTTGATAAATACACTAGTTCGAATTATTTGCATTTACATATTTTTCTTAAACGAATTACCTTAAGTTAAATATAATATATCTTCTTGAAAAATTTAAGTAAGGACGAAATCATTGTCACTAAATAGGAATGCATAATTTCTACATATATTAATTCCTAAAGTAATATCAAGTAAATATTTGTAGGTTTTTGAATGCTGTGAGTGCTAAACAATAAGAGCTAAATATATAAAAGTGATATTAAGATTATTGCTTTAGTTCCTTTATTTGTTGAAATAATGGCCGCTCTTGCCAAAACACGTGAAAAAGCTGTGGTTATATAGATAATCGAGCCCGGCAAATAAATGCCATGCCATTTATGAAAGCAGAAGCAAAAAAGAATTGTCTTAAATACCTGATATAGTTCTAAAATACCTTTGAAAAATTTTAAGGGAATGTGAATAGCAGTAACAGGTATATTTGCAAGCACTTTGACACCAATTACTAGGAAGCCAGATGTTAGGAAAGACACCTTCATTTTAACTTCACACAAACAAAGACCACAAGCAAGTTCTAATAACACATTTACACAAGGACAAATAAAAACAATAAGATCCATAATTCATAATTTCTGTATTATGGGGAAGAGACGCCCACCTTTAAGAGGTATGCACCTTAAGGAACATATGGTATGTATAAATATGTGGTCATTATGTTAATGATATTGCATGTATATATGCTAAAATTATGGAATTAGGTATATCTTTTTCTAGTGTCTAATTATTTTGTTGAAGATATTGCAAAGATGGGTTTTATGTAAGTACTTTAGTTTTATTATAGGCATGAACGGAAATTAGCAACTACGCTTGCCTGTAGGTGGCAAAAAGCTGATAAACGCAGAATATTAATTTAAACGTACGACATGGGAGCAATATGAATAAAATAATTAAAACAATTCCAAGACTACGTAAGTGATGGAAGACCTATTTTGCTACATCCATAGCTGTCATGCAACGCCTAAAGAATCGTCAGATAACTCAACAATCGTGGACTCAAAGCACCGGTATCCAAAGGAAAGATTGATTATTTTGCACAAAACAGGATTTGTGCTAAATGCTTTACTTTGACTTACATCAGGTATGTGTTTAAGTTTAATATTGTTATTGACGATACCCCCATTGTGTATACTAAAGATGATATCAAAAATAATGGCCATATAATATATATATATATATATATATATATATATATATACATTTTTTTCTCTGCAGGTAGTAAATCTGGTGATTATCATGATAATATTTTAAGAACCCCCTTCAACCTTTCCACCCAGAAGTGTGTTTTGCTTTATATCATAATATTAGAATAGAATATAATCCAAAACTTTCTTTAAGAAAGGCGGAAATGGTTGAATGGTTACCCAAAAGCAACAAAACCAGAATTGTATCAATTAATGAAATCAAATAAAAGCGTTCTGCGCTAAGGTTTCCACCATATCATCTGGAGTTTAATACTATAGAAAATGAATATATGAAAATGAAATAATGCCAAAAGTTGACAGGCAGCGCAAGGTATCAGATTTAAAATGGTAGATATATAAACTCCAATAAGAGTAAATTTTAAGTTATTTCGTTAGAAGAAAAAGCTTTAGTATGCAATTATGTAGACAAGATTGTTGATGATTACTTTGTTAAAGCATACTCGTATCTGACAGATGATGTAATAGATTAGTTTAAATTTACAATAAATACTGAGGAGTCTAATGAAGAATATATTATTTTGAAGGTAATGATTACTATATTTGTAGATAATATGATATGTTGTGCGTTTTTGTTTTTATTTTTACACTTGGCTGACAATTATATAAGACGATTATAGTACTTACTATTTATTTCCATTAAGTTGTTGCGAATAAAAAAATGTATACCTTCATTTATTTAGAAATGGTCAAACATAATTAATATTAGAAATAAATTAATTTTAATGGAGACTATGGTTGATTAAATTAATCAATTAAGGTTAATATAACCTCTTTTCACAATAATTTTGGTATTCTGTATAAGTATTTCGACAACCAAGTTGTCATAATCAGCAGATAATTAATCACAGTGTCGCATTTAGAACCACGGCAAAATCCCCACAAATGAAATGTTCGTACTAGACATATATTGTCGAAAGCCAAAGACGCACTGTAGATTCTTTTCACATAATTTAAATTGTATTCTAGTTTTAAAATGAACACTAAAAAGTACCTGCCTGCATATACGAAACCTTTTTGTTGGTAATAAATTACTTTTCGATGAAGTCAATCAGAAATGAGTTACTGATAGAGCCACCGTCAGCGTTTAACACATGGTTTCAGCTATATGTTTTCATAGATATCTAATTTACGGTAATTTTATGCATTTTTAAACAAATATAAACAATCCACGACTACGTTATGATTATTCTTTAATTTGATGTGCTCCATTATGTTCTTTATATCGGACTCCTATCGATCGTTTTATCCGGTCTATGTATTGCTTATTACAATCTAGACGTTTAATTTTGTAAGTTTTTGATTTATTATTGGCGTCAACTTTGCTTTTCCATTTCCTAATAGTAGAACTAGTGAACTGTTAGTGGGAAACAAAGCCAACAATTAATAAGTAATTTGAAAGAAGACATCTTTTGTTGCATCCTGTGATTTAAACCCACTTTGATAATTCTATAAACAATAGTTTCTTTTCGGAACATATCAACTTCTATTTTAAGATTATTTCAAACTACTAGGGTGTCTATGAAAGGTAAAGTGTCATCGTTCTCTTTTTCTATCGTAAATTTAATCTCTGAGAATTTTCAATTTAATTGCTTGACGAAATCATCTAAGTTACATTTATGTGTGTTAAAAATTGTGAAAATGTCATCTACATACCTGATCCAAAGTCTTGGAAAATATTTAGTGCCAGGTTTAAATTCAACTTCAAAACTAGTTATGAATAAACCTGTTATAAATGGAGAGAGACACTTGTCCATCGCTGTTTCTTGTTTCTGTTCATGGAACATACTTTCGAATTGGAAACAATTTTGGGACATACATTCAGTTATCAATCAGACATATTCTTTTATTTTTTCCTGTTCGATCTTATTTTTATAAAAAAATCTTCTAAATAAATTAAAGTTTCTGGAATCGGTACCTAAGGAAACAATGACGTTACGTCGAATGACACTAAAATTTATCTTCAAATTTACAATTTTTAATTCTTTGGATAAATTCTATTGAGTTTTCAACTGACAGACTTTTAAATTCGTCGGGCCGATGTTTATATTCATTCAATGACCATTTTGAAGTTAAGTAAGAGGCATAGTAACTTCCTGAAATATTTAGTATCATTAAGTTACCTGGTTTATGTATTTTAGGCAAACAGTACAGTCTAGGGATCAACGGGTTACTCACACTTAATCTGTAATTTTTTAATGCGTCTTTAGTATCCACAATCATTTTTAGAAATGGATTTTTCATAGATTCAATATATGGACCCTCTAAAATTAAGTTTCTTTTTACAAAATTACTAACTTGTTCTCTTTATCTGCTTTTATATAAAAGCAATCTTTCAACCTGAGACTTTTAATCAAGTTCCATTCATGGTTAACTGACCTTTGTTTGTGTTGCTGTAAATTCCGTTTAATTTGGATCTTACAAGCTTTTCCAATGAAGTATTGAACCGCCTATTATTATTTTAGTATTGTATTGCTTTATATTTTATATTTATTTTTTTGGAAATACACTATGGTATGTTTTTGTGTCAGACTGTGAGATCTGTCTCAGATATGAGTGTCGACAAAACTCGGTAGGAATACTTGTGTTCACACATGCATTCTGATGGAAACAAAAATCCTTCCTTTTTATGTTATATTACTAAATTATTAAGCAGTCGAATACTTCTTACTTGTAATTCATTGTAATGGTGTTTATTTACCTTTATTATTTAGGGAACAAATCCTTTTAAATCTGTATAATAATGTAAGAAATTTATAATGATAATAAAATTTAATATTAGAATTAAATTTACTTTTCTAACTGTATTGATATATACATTACTAAATAAAATCCAATTATTTTTTTCAACTGTATACGAGGATAGTTTGACAAGTAGTGAGAATGACACATAGGTGGCGCACTAATTGTTAAAACAAAGGCACTGTAATTTAGGTTGCGTATTTATATGTTTACATTCCGATATTTAGATAAATCGGTTGATTAGTTCATTTTTGACAGCTGATTGAAAAAAAAGCAACACGTCGTTTTGTAAAATGGAAAAAGCAGAGTATCGTGCGGTGATTAAATACTTCGTAATTAAGGGTATGAGAGCTACCGAAATAAAAGATGTGCTCCATCATCCGCCATAATAAGTAGATTGGTAAAAGAACTTAAACGTGGTAGAACAATCTGTGTTGATGAAGCGCGCTCTGGAGCACCCACAATCGTGACTTCTAAGAAAATGATTATAAAAACCCATAATATTATTACGCAAGATCGACGACTCAAAGTGAGTGAGATAGCAGACATGGTAAACATTTCAACAGAACGCGTACACCACATTTTAACGAAAGAATTGGGCCTTTTCAAGCTTTCGGCAAGATGGGTGCCGCGATTGCTTACGACTGATCAAAAGTTCACTCGTTTCCGCATTTCCATTGAGTGTTTGGACCTTTATAAGCGGAATCCGGTTGATTTTTGTAAGCGATTTGTTACTTGCGATGAAACTTGGATACACTACAGTACACCCGAAACTAATCAACAGTCGAAACAATGGTTAGAACGTGGTTCTGCACCTCCAAAGAAAGCGAAAACCACTTCATCGGCAAACAAGGTGATGGCACAAATTTTTTGGGAGTCGAAGGGCATTTTACTCATTGGTTACCTTCAGAAAGGTGCCACAATAAACGGGCAATATTATGCAGAACTTCTAGAAAAATTAAATGTTGAGATTCCTGCCAAACGGCCAGGAATGGCAAAGAAAAAGGTGACAACGCTCATATCAGCACAGTTGCGTTGTCCAAAATCCACGAGTTGCATTTCCAATTAGTACCGCATGCGCCTTATTCGCCGGATCTAGCCTCTTCCGATTTCCACCTTTTTCCAAAATTGAAAACGGCACTAGGTGGAAAGAAATTTTCGTCTAACGACGAGCTTATCATCTTCGTAAATGAGTATTTTGCAAACCTTCCGGAATCGCATTTTACAGATGGCATAAGGGCATTTGAGCACCGTTGGAATAAATGTATTGCTCTTTTAGGAGAATATATTGCAAAATAAAAATTGTTTTGTATTTAAAAAATTCGTTTTTCTTTTCCATTCTCACTACTTGTCAAACTACCCTCATAGATGGAGTGTCTAAGTATTTTAATGGAAACAGTTAAAATATAAAATTTATGTACTTCGCCAATTAAAATTCGAAGAATTTGAATATAATATTCAATTTCAAATATTAAGGGAAATTAAATTTCATTTGCGCGTTCATGACGTGTCTTTTTTTTTTTTTTTTGTTACTATGAAAGTTATTTAGATCTCGTTTTTCTTTTGTCGATGAATATGGACGGAAATTTCCAAGCATTCAATGATACACACTTGTTAAAAATCCATGATGAAAAATATAAAATAATAAAAAAAAGTAGATATTAAAAAACTTAAAGGTTAAGGTGATATTGACAACAAGGTCAAAATAAACTGATATTACTTACCATAAATAAAAGTACTTGGAAAAAAATATATAAAGATACTAAAGTAAAAAGAAAACGTATTTTTTCTTAAATTATTATACACACTTAAACATTCTACCAATAACATAAACACATTTACATCTCACATTATACACATACACAAACATACATATTCTTAACAATTAGCAATCAAATGTGAGGCCTATTTATAAATAAACATTTTAACAAGTAACACACACACGCCACACATATTCATAACAATTGTCAAGACAACGTGGAGCTTGAAAAGCACCATATCATAAACATTTTCACAAATCATATATATGTACATATGTACATACCATTTGATGCAAGCTAACGTGAGGTTTGTGATAAACACACTCATATCATTTATACTACACATATAAATTAACCTTTTCTTTAACATATATATATATATATATATATATATATATATATATATATATATATGTATTGTTACATGTTCGTAATACTTTTATTAAATCGGCCGCATTTATGTTCGTACGGGGTACGCATAGCTTTAATTCCAGTATTTGCATTTCCTTTCGTACGCCATTTTTTATGTTCTTTTATACGCCGGATGTTGAAAAAAGATTTCACACACGGGACTCGCTTACAGACCTGCATTGTGGTAGCATGTAATTCGAAATAATTCGGTAATTAGAGGCATTCTCTTTTTAGTATTAGTAATTGGTCTTCTCCTAATTTAGAGAAAAAGTATCGAATTTTCCAGAAAAGGAAGGTTGTTTCCTTACTCCGTCGGAGGAACTGAACTTTGCATTTCTTTCCTTTCACATGCATAGAAAATGGTAAAGAGAAAATCATTACAAGGTAAGAGTTCTTTCTTTCACTTGCTTTAACTTCGAATATTCATTTCCATAGTGTTCCTTATTCTGGCTGTTAAGGTGGTTTTTTCGTTCCCTCCTGGAAAACTAGGTTACGTACGTAAGGACTATTTTTAGAGTATAGAAAAGGACCGAAGACAATCGTCGCCCTAAAAAATTTCCCGATTTTGGTGTAATAAGGTCAGATTGATAGATTATACGTATTTTTTTTCTATGAATTAATTTGGTGAATTCTGTAGTTTGTTAAGTTAAGTAAGTAATGTAGTTTAGAGATCAAACTCGTTCAGTGAAATTGTTAGTTATTTAAAGTTAGTGAGGTAGTCTATATACACTCTAGTTATTTCTATTTGTACTTCAGTTTTACATTTAAATTGTACATTATCGATTTCAATATTTGTTATTTAGACAAGCTTTAGCATTATCAAGCGTTGTTTTATTGTCCAACAATCTGGCTTTAGTGAAAGTTGTTTGCCATCATTCTAATAACGTAAAAACTTTGCAATCTCTATTTTGACGTTCAACATTTGCACATTGGATATTTTGAGTATTAATAACTTAATAGTATACAGTTGATAAGTATTTGATTATATAATACTACATTGATTATTATCTTTGGTTGTGAACCAATATATGTGTATATTTGAGAGTGATTTATGAAGTTTTATTTCGTATAGAAGATACATTGTGTATTATTGAATTCTTTTTTTGTCTTTGCCATTGTGAAAGATCAACTTCGCCTGTTCAAGTATTTATTAGCGTATTAGTGTTACTCTATTATAGTTTTTTACTTTTCTATTGTAATAACCCATCTTTACTTACGCAATTATAAAATTTGCCTTTTAACCCTTTGTTCCTTTTTCTTTTCTTCGGTTCGTATTGTTATTTTCGCCTGTACCCTCTTTTGAAATTTGCAAATTGGATTATTGCACGTTTTGCCGAACATCAAGTAATTTTCAGTATTAGACAGCGTTTGCGGATTCTTTAATACTACGGAGTCCTTCTAGCATCTTTATTAATTATTTTTTTGTGTTCTACCCCTGTAAGTTCAAGGTCGGATGGAATTCCTAACGCGACAAAGGTAGGCCCGGGAAGGATAGCAATTGGTGATATTTTGTAGAATCTTTTTTTTTTGTACTATTGTACGTCTCAATACATATACTTTTATAAAATCAAATACAATAAAAAGATTATTATTACTAGTAACAAACTATAGTGAATACTATATTCTCTACAAACTAGATATTATCTTACACGACTCAGCGATTTATTAAATTAAATCTATTAATTTATGGTTGCTTGCCAATTATTAATAAACAGGGACTGGCTAATTCATACTTTTATGTTTAAAACTTAGTAATATAGCATTTCTTTTTCTTTAAAGACGAAGCTGGCAGCAATATCGAAATCAAAAAATGTACGCAATTGCTAGTTATATTTGACTATATCATTTTCTATTCTCATGTTTAACTTCTCTATGTCTATGCAGAGTGGGGAGTTTTAATAAGCGGATAGATATATTCGAAGTAGCTGCTCTATTGAAAAAAAGCGGCGTTACGTTATACTACACTTCGAGGTTTCACGATGAGAGACATATGAAGTTAAGTTTGTCTAAATTTAAGAATTATATTATTTATGATGTTTATGGAAATATTAACAATGATTAATCATGGCATAGACATTTAAAGAAATAGTATATAATAGCGTTGGAAAACTGAAAAAACACAATTTACCACAAAGTTGATACTAGAGATTTTTCATTCTCTACATGATTATTGTTATCTTTGAAGCATCGGATAATTTCTGTAATAAATATTCTAGTAATAAATTTCGTCATAACTTCATAACATTATTTATTGTTATTCTTTAAGGTATTTGTACTAATTGCCATACTACAAAATAGATACAAAAATAAGGAAACATTTACTTAACATTTACAATTCTAATAGTAAAAGGGTACTAATGACCTAGTTGCTTTATAGATAATATATGTCTTAAGAATAAAATAAGTATACTGAATTTATGTTGAGATTAGAAAGTTCTTATTTAGACATACTACTGGAAGTAAATTAAACGCGTTTTCGGTTTCATCTTCCGGAATTTTAACCTTTTGTGTATATTGTGTTTCTCTCTACCATCTGATTTAAGTTGTAGAATATTAAATTTTGTATATATGCTTCTGTTTGCTTGTTTATATTAAATATTGTTTATTTTAGCATTGCACATTTTTATTGATTTCCTTGAATATCATTCTTTAAAATTATATTGAGTAATACATGTAGTAGGAAGTAGATTTTTAATTTTCATGACCAATGTTATCACAAAACGTTCAGAATCTAACTTTTCAAAGTTTCTTCTTTGCATATCTAATCAAGAACAAATAATTGAAAAGTTGACCTAAATCCGAACATCTTAAAAATGCAAGATTTCTATACTGAATTCTCTTTATAATGACTATACTCATGAATCCTAAAATATGAATATAAGGAATGCGTCTACATTTTATGAATGAACCTTACCAAGTAAGTAACTATCGCTTTATTAATTAAGAAAAGCTAAATTTGTAGTTTATTTTAGGACAAGACCCTCTTTAAATTATATAACTATGATAGTTAAAAAATTGTACGATGAAAGTAAATAGTTTTTAATAACTTATGTTCAACAAGAAATTATTGCCAAATTATATTTGTGGTGATGCATGACAATATCAATTTGAGTTGTATTTCGAAACGTAAAACTGAAAAGAAATATTATATTATATAAGTATTGTTGTACAAGGAAATATAAACATTATTTTGTTTATTACACGCTGCGGGCAAAATGCGATTCATAATATAATAATTCATAATTGGTTTCCGTGCGAAACATATGTACAAGAAAATATCTCGTATTTTTATAAACCATCTACATACTTATAAGTGCACTCATGAATGCATAATAACATTTTAATAGTTCATAAACCTGCTTTTGATAGTATAAGTGAACTAGGCCATTATTTAAATCGATTTTCTCTCTTTGTTTCTCTCTGTGCTGAATATACTATCAGATGTGGCATTGAGGTGTCATGTTTGTCGTGTAAATACTCCGAGATGATGCGGGTTTTATAAGGATTCATGCAACCCTTTTGATCTTGTATACACTCATTCGAATGGTTAGTTTTCGGCCTGTCATGCATTATTTACGCCTGGTCGGCCAAGCAACATCTGAAATTTTTGTTGCATTTGGACAGAAAACGATTATAAATGTATTTTAAGTGTCAGAGATAAAACTCTATTAGGGATTTTAATTCTAACTTACGAATTAATAAATTTGTATACATACTCGTATAGTTTACTTTTATTCTCGATTACGTGATTTTTCAGTTAATATAATATAATAGTAAGCATCTTAAAAATGACGATATTTGTTTCGATATTATGAAATTCATTTAAATGGTGTCCATACATGACATAAATTTGAAGTAGTAATTATTTTATTTCTGCGATTTTTGGTGTACATATTCAGATGATTAATTTTCCGATCATTAGATCATTAATCGAACCTAAAATCTGTCGGTGCCTATCGGTATGTCACATATCAAACTGTGTATCTGGATATTGGTCTGGTCAAGTGTCTCATTCTAGACCATATGCATCTAATGATGCATGTACATATGGTATGTATGCGTTGTGCGATAATAGAGAAATGTGGTAAATTTTTTGGTTCTTTATGTATTTTTTCTCTATCCATTCAAGCGACAATTAGTAGTAATGCTTTTAATGAAAACCGTATACTATTGTATGTAATATTCAGCCAAGCCATTAATTTAACTCTTCAGTGAGCATGTTCTTCAATAGAAATTTGTACATGTATGCATTATCCTATCTGTGCTTTCAGGCGGACATTACTCATTTCCATGCATTGCTGGGACTTACTGTATTCTACTTTTCGCATAGCTTCAAACGTTTCTTGTAATACTTCCTATAATAATGGTGGTTATTGTAAACGATAAGTAATACTAACTAGGATCATAGAAAAGGATTGAAAGCGTCTTCTTCGCTTGTAAATAATTAGTGTGTTAATTCACTTTTCACAAACTATAAACCACAGAAATTTTAGCATAGTAATCGCTGCTGCAGATAATATATTAATGTATTAAAAATTTCCCAGAATCATTGAAAAACTTTTTCACAATTTTCCAGGCAGTTTTCTTCTCTGTATAAATTTTATGAATTCCGGTAAAGTAGCTGAAATGTCTTCGAAAAATTTTGTTTCGAAATGCTACTCAAACTGCTCGTTAAGTTTCTTTATTTGGATTCGGAGTCATTAAAATACCCTCTTTCTAACATAATTTTTGAGATAAAATAATTCTTCTGAACTAAATTCGGTAGATAAAATAGATATGGTACGAAGGCCGATTTTTTTGGATAAAAATTAAGTCAAATTTAAGACCAATGTGCCAGTATATCGTAGAAAAGGAATCAATCACCAGAATCAAAAAAATTTAGAAATACTTACCGTATTCGTTTTAAAAAATCCCTAGTATCGCTTTATTAAAAAACTACATTGGATTAAGCATCGGAGAATGTAACTATCATTTTAATTTTTCGTTACATAGCATAGATTTTCTCCAGTCACTCTTCACTCTAATCATGACATTCTGCAGTTTATAGTTTGGTAGCTGAGACGTAGTTATTCATCTTCTATAGTTATATTTTAGTGAAAAGTACTTTCACGCTTTCAATTAAATTATATGTAGCCTTTTACACATTAATTAACATTTGTGGAACGAAATTGGAGCATTTTCTTTTTATATAGAACATCCTGTAAGATGATGTGAATACTTTATACACTGTTTCGATAATTTTTGAATACGTAATAGTAGTTTAACAAATACAATAACATGCGCATGCTCTTCATGATCTCTGAAATTTTAGTTTTTTAAAACTAAAGAGTCTTTTTGCCGAAATATAAACATATGTGGCGCTACTTCGACGTCAATAAAAATATCAATCATGAAACTTTTTGAATGAGCAATGTACGCGCAATACAATAACAATTATGCAACGTATTTGTAAAAAGTACGTAAACGATAGTATAAACAAAAGTGGAAATATTTTATTAATTATGATCACCACAAAAAAATTGTGTATGCATTCTTTTGAAATAGATCATTTTCAAACACATAATCATAATCAACTCTAGTCAGTCATAGATTAAAGATAAAATATTATTTCAATTACATAATTTCATAAGTATATTAAAATTCGTTAAAATGATTCAATAAAAACAAGATACTAAAATAATAACGTTTGTATGCATACCATGAAAATTAATTTGTGGATTTGTACCTCAAATACTTTCTGGACAATAAAAAAAGTGCTGACTCGGTGCAAATTATATTTATTCCTATCTATGAACTTCAAGAGCAATCGTGTACGCGATAACAAGAATTCCAAATAGTCAGATAAATTTTTCATCAGTTTCCGAAAATTACTTTTCTGTTCCGATTCCAGTTTGTGGGTCGCAAACTCTGAACCATATTTCACAACAATTTAGTTATAATAATGTATTCTCAAACATAAAAATAATACATTGCATAAGAGTTATTGTACACGCTACAGAATTATCGTGTGCTAAACTATTATTATTTCCATATGCACATGACCAGCAAGTTTAATAAATGACCCACATTTTAAATATTATTTATAAAAACAGCTTTAATAAACAATTTGTACAAAACTTCAGTATCAGTGGGCTTTTAGAAATAAATGCAGATTTATAATAGGGTTCAATATATAGATATAAAAATTTAGCTATATTCATGCTGAACGGCTGTAAATGCAAATATTCCTTTTCCATAAACAAACGGGAAACTCTAAAATTACGTTTGAAAGGAATAGGAAAATATAATATTCGCACATACATATTATGAACGTTAGTAAATATGAATTAATAATATATAATATAAAATCGAAAAGAGATAGTGTTAGTAGACATACTTCACTAAAATGTAAGCTTACTTCAAACATCTGATAAGTTGGCGAAACAATTATATATTATGTTGAAATAATTTAAAAACAAATTAACTAAAATTTTAACAAATTGTATTTATACATCAAAATTAATTTTTATTAAAAACTAGCTATTTATCCAATGTTGTGATTTTTCTGGTGTAGAAGAAGCTATTATTAGGAGCTGTTCAACACTGCACAGATACACGAAATTATATACATATACCACACACATACATATACACACATACATGTATATATATATATATATATATATATATATATATATATATAAGCAAGTAGAAATTGAGAAAATATTTAACTTTGAATACGAGCTTGTTAGAATCTGCATTACGTAAATGAACTTTTGAATGGTGTAATAAAGGAAAAAATTATAAGCAGACCCAAATATTTAATTTAATCACGACTTTATAAGTAGGACTCTACTACCTTTTGATAGTAGGGACATAGAAAACATTTCATTACAGATTCTTATTCATTAAAATATAATCTAGCTTAGGTAAGTGCGACATTAAAAATACCCATTAACCTTATGCGTAATTGTTTAAATAAGTGTGAGATTAAAAAGGTTCAATGACCTTATATATAATTGTTTATCTAAAGTCAAGTAAATTAATAAATATAATAATGAATAGCTAAGCCTGAGAAGATAAAGGAAATATTACCATATTCCGGGGAAACATGTCAGTTACTTGTGTTTGATTCGATCTTCTAGATCGAATACGGTGCGAGCATTTTCGGGACGTTCTTTTAATATCTCCAAAATAGGATTGCATGATAAATCAACAGAATTTCAGGCTAGATAAAGTCGACTTATAGGAAACTACAGGATTTGAATGTCCAAAGTTATGTGATCATTTTTAAATTTAATTAAATTGTTAGCTAAATATTAGTAATTTTAATATTATCTCGAATACATTATCTGAATGCGTTTCTGGAGTTTATTGTTGCTTATTTTGATAAATAACTTCAGCGCTGGTGATATAGACTGGGCTTCGCGTTGTCTCTTGAATTTTTTTAGGACGTCATACATGTATGCATAGCATAATAAGTACGAGTATACAAACTTTAAAAATAAACAAATGTGCGATAATAATATATCAATAAGATTATTGTAAAGATATGCACATAAATGAGATTAAATTATATAAACAATATTTAAATCAGCTAACATTATATATGGTAATAACAATTTCCATTTGTTAATCATTAATTAATCATCGAATGTTTTATAGTATTTTGGTTGCAAAAATTGATTTTCATAACTTCTAAGACTTTAATATATGCGATAAATCTTGATAGTTAATAGAAATTATGTTACAGTATGTTATGAAACCGTAAGAGCATAACAGGCTACCATCCATATTTTTAAACTCTGTACATTTGAGTTCAAAAGCACGATCTTCGTTAGTTTTAATTTCCACGGTCAACAACAATTTGGACTTTTACTTTTCATTTCGATAGTTTTTTTACGAGAGTCGAAGAAGAAGAGTGTCGGTGACTTTAATTCTTTTCTGAATGTGCAAATTTAAAATTATTTCGTCAAACTTAAAAATGGTGTTCATGGTACTAAAACATTTTTAAAATAAAACAATCACAAACTAAATAAACTATTCGCAATTTTTTTTGTTTAAAATGCGTTTGAATTAAATTTTGTAATATTATTTAAAGCTAATAATAAAATTCACTACTCGAAATCCAAAAGCGGTTAAACAGTATCATAGGTAAGTACTTATATTTGTACATATCTTTGAATTTAGACGACTCCACAATAACTAAAAATGCAAACGTTCAGAGTAATTTACATGTTCAACAAATGGAGAGAGAAACAGGAATTCTTAAATTTTGCGGATGTAATTATGGATTATGGGTAAAATTTACCACATATTGTATATACTGCTACAAGAACACAATGTACAGTTCTCCTAACAGTAGATCGAGAATTTTTAGGACGTTGTATATTAATAACTGGAGATGATTTTATGATTTTGCCCAGTATACACATAAATCATATAGCCTTGTTTGTTAAAAAGATTTGTTATACCAATATTTTCAATTCTTAAGATTTTAATTCAAATAAATTTCATTTGTAGCACCATTGTATTAGGTCAAAATAGTCCTTGCTTCTTTATCTGCAATACATACTCATATATTACGTTATTAAGTGCTGTTAATAATACATATTTATATTTACTTGCATTAATGGACGCCTAAGATAAAACAGTTTATGATTATACTTAATTGAAGTTGTTTATTTAGCTGGAAAGGATTGTTGAAAGGAATAACTGTCTTATTTCTAGTTTTCAATTCCTATGATTGACATTAATATAAAGTAAATACACCTTTAATTTAAAACTTGTATACAACAGTAAAAATGTATAAATTCCAAATACTATTGGAAAATAAATAAAAGAAATTTCAAGAAGAGAGAAACATTTAACAATGTATTATAGTTTCACGTTATATTTTTATAGTATTAACAAATACAATTTCATCTAAATTTTAAGGAGTCTAAAAATGTTTAAGATAGAAAAAAATATATTCAGTTGTAAGTCCAATTTGCATCATTTTAAATAATTTCTTAAAGTCTAGAGGGTATAGACTCAATAAGTTTTCTAGCTTTATTCCATACCTCTTTAAAAGTTAGTAGACAAAATTCCTTTGATGAATTTTCTTTGTGATTTGTCAAATATTTTCTATCGAATTTGAGTCAGGACTGTTTATAGCCATGCCAAAGCTTTTATATTTAATTTCAAACTATTCTCGAACTAATCGTGACCACTGTGCAGGGCAATTATTCTGCTAGAATACACACGACTTATGTTTCAAAGCTTGATATCAATCTCCACACATTAACTGAAAATCTGCCACTCTGGCATCGTTCCAGTATATTATCTTTGTCAAAATATTCATTTGAATACGACTGGAAACTGGATTCGTCAGAAAAAGTTACTTTAATTCAAAAATCAAAATTTCTGTTGATGTAAGTCTCTGCGAATATTAGTTTCACTCTTATTTATTTAGTGTTCAGTTTCGGTTTTATATCAACAATTTATATCTCAATATTTGCTTCTAACAATCTGCTACGGGCGGTGCTTGTACTTCCCACAAAATTTCGTTGCTTCAACAGCTCTGGGACAGGTGTCGAAAAACAGTTCTAATATGTTTGTCGCAAGAGAGCCTGTTCTTCTGGCCCTGTGATCATTTTTTGGTCTGAACCAACACATCTTGCCACCGAATGTCCTACCAACCATTTGTTTTGAAGCTTATAAGTACTCACATAGTCTATTAATTCTCTAGCGACACTTCTAATGGACCAACCAAATTCAAACATTGCTACCGCACGTATCTCTTCAGTATTGTCAATATTGTATGACTACCTCTTATGATGAAAAATTATGACTAGTTAAGCCTTTTTTAAGCCTTGTAAATTATATTGCAGATAGATTATTTAATAAATAAGTTTTTGCTGTTTTAACCGTGTATGAGATGTAAGCGCGTAAATACTCTACTTATTTCTTCTTCGGTGACTATGGTTAATCAAATGCACCATAATACAAACACTAGTTATTTATACTATTTATACTTAATGTTAGGAATGCTGTTTCTTTTTCGCAATAAGGATCTGGTTAACATTGGCGACAAAACATAACTAAACTTAGATCTGGAAATTTTCTTCCGGCAGTAAAAGAGATAACGTTAACGGTCACTCATATAATTTTAAGAAAAATTCAAAATTACGCTTAACAAGAATTAGGTTAATATCTATTGATGATAGTTTCCTACAAGGGCCATTATTTATAAAATCCGAATGAAAAGTTATGCCAGTTGTGATAAGATGTGAAAACATATTAGGAATATCCGTAAGTTTACTTTGGGTACCTCAACAATAGAACCGATACGAATTCGGTAGAGATGGAATCGGTATTGATTACTCACTTTCCAGAACTTTTACATTAACAACTTATAAATTGAATAGAAATGGATCTAAAATGTTCGTGCCACAAATATTAAAAACTGGCTAAAATAAAGGAAAATATCTCTAAAAAGGCTAAATGCTATAAAAAACGTTGAATGCACAGCATAAATCCTATATGCAAAATAAAGGCTCTAAACTATTTGCTTGACAGAAAGATTTAATATAACTAATGCTCAAGATGTTTTCTTTACACAAAATAGAATAAATTAAATGGTATACATACATAACATATATTGTGTCATAGCATTAAGTAAGAATGTGTAGTTTTGCAATATGCTAATTGAAGGTGTATTTTAAGTACCATATTTAATATGTTAGTAGGTGATAGTTGATAACATTCGCAGTGTTTTACTTTCCTGTAAAATATAATTTTTTCGAACTTCAATTTCCTATACAGCCATCCTCGATATATAAATAAGCTGTTATATTACTATTTCATCATTTCAACCGTATTTCATTCATAGTAAACTAAGGCCGGATCCACATATATCTTGGAAAGTTGGAACTTTAAATTGTCAACCTCTTTTTTGTTAGGAGAACTGTACATTATCCTGCAAATAACAGAGATTTCTAGATTTTTACGGTCTATAGCAGTCTATAACAAGTATGGCCAACCTTTGACATGTCGTGGGCCAAACCATAATGTGCAAATACGTTCGCGGGTCGCGTTTAATAGTAGTGCATTCTAAAGTAGTGTTTTAAAGTAGTGTTCATAATTTTTAGCGATAGATGTCAGACATGAAATAATACGACAATGTCTTGCGGGCCGGATCAAATCTTACAGCGGGTCGGTTGTTGCCCACATATGGTGTATAACATAGAAGGGTTTCATGTTGAGTGGGATTTGCAAATTATTTTAGAAATTTTCTACTGATACTAGAGATGATATTTTGTATATGAGTTAAATAGGCCTTGGAAGTGTTTTGAGAAATAGAACTAGACTTCGGTTAAGATATTGATTTGTGACGAGATGAATAAATTGGTTTAAATAATGATGTTCAGATATGAGGAAGATTCTTTTGATTAACATATTTATAATACCAGCTTTTTGTGCATGATGAATGATGATGAAAATGTGTTTAGGCATTTATAGGTATGTGTGGTTTTGTAATAAACTAAATATTCTGATGAATTGTCATTCAAAGGATTCTGAGTAAATGGGAACCCTCTTACTCAACCTCCATTTTGGAGTAATTGAAACGGTATTATGAATTTAAAAAAGAAAAGAATTGGGGTCTATGTGACTAAATAACTAAGATATCAACAACGTATCAAAAGCAGCACTTCAATCTTTAGGTGTAAAAATAAAACATTTGCTGCTTGAATGACAGCATCAAAATGTTAGTGATAACAGAGTCCATAACACTTCGTAATATTAGTTATGAAATTGGAAATAATTGGATAATCAGTTAGATCTTTTGCGTAAATGGATAAAATTATAACATCGATTACCATAGGTTGCAGTTCGTTAATCTGCTAATTAGAAATAAAACTTGCATTATATTTTAAAAGTTACATTCAATTAAAATTAATTATATGACGCCATTGTACAGTATAAGGTTCACTGTAAGAAAGATAGTTATAAAAAACAAGCAGAAGCAAAAATATTTTTCTATACGAGGATAGTTTGACAAGTAGTGAGAATGACACATAGGTGGCGCTCTAATTGGTAAAACAAATACACTGTAATTTAGATTGGCTATTTATATGTTTACATTCCGATATTTAGATAAATCGGTTGATTAGTTTATTTTTGACAGCTGATTGAAAAAGAAGCAACACATCGTTTTGTTAAAATGGCAAAAGCAGAGTATCGTGCGGTGATTAAATACTTCGTAATTAAGGGTATGAAAGCTACCGAAATAAAAGACGAGTTACGGGAAACATTAGTTGAATCTGTTCCATCATCCGCCACAATAAGTAGATGGGCAAATGAATTTAAACGTGGTAGAACAAGCTGTGTTGATGAAGCGCACTCTGGAGCACCCAAAATCGTGACTTCTAAGGAAATGATTATAAGAATCCATAATATTATTACGCAAGATCGACGACTCAAAGTGAAAGAGATAGTAGACATGGTAAACATTTCAACAGAACGCGTACGCCACATTTTAACGAAAGAGTTGGGCCTTTCCAAGCTTTTCGCAAGATGGGTGCCCCGATTGCTTACGACTGATCAAAAGTTCACTTTGCGCATTTTCAATGAGTGTTTGGACCTTTATAAGCGGAATCCGGTTGATTTTTGTAAGCGATTTGGTACTAGCGATGAAACTTGGATTCACTACAGTACACCCGAAACTAATCAACAGTCTAAACAATGGTTAGAAAGTGGTTCTGCACCTTCAAAGAAAGCGAAAACCACTTTATCAGCAAACAAGGTAATGGCATAAATTTTTTGGGATTCAAAGGGCATTTTGCTCATTGATTACCTTCAGAAAGGTGCCACAATAAACGGACAATATTGTGCAGAACTTTTACAAAAACTAAATGTTGAGCTTCGTGCTAAACGGCCAGGAATATCAAAGAAAAAGATTCTGTTTCACCAAGACAACGCTCCCTCTCATACCAGCACAGTTGCGATGCCTAAAATCCACGAGTTGCATTTCCAATTAGTACCACATGCACCTTATTCGCCGGATCTGGTCCCTTCCGATTTCCACCTTTTATCAAAATTGAAAACGATACTTGGTGGAAAGAAATTTTCGTCTAACGACGAGCTTATTATCTTCGTAAATGAGTATTTTGCAAGCCTTCCGGAATCGCATTTTAGAGGTGGCATAAGGGCATTGGAGCACCGTTGGAATAAATGTATTGCTGTTTTAGAAGAATATATTGAAAAATAAAAATTATTTTGTATTTAAAAAATTCGTTTTTCTTTTCCATTCTCACTACTCTGTCAAACTACCCTCGTATATGTAGAAACAAAAGATTAATAGTACTAGATTAAAAATTTTGGATAACTAGGAAAAGACTTCTGTTTTACTACTCAGCAACGTTTATTGGCCATGCTAGATATGTTATTCTAACAGTCTATTCGGAAGCCACTGACAAATACGTGACAGTATTTAAAGGACATATTTTGTAGAGCCACCGATGATTAGTTTACTTAAAGCTTCAAACCACCATTAAGTATTTTCAATGTTACCTGAACTTGCCAATTATAGTCTGAATATCTTAACTTGTTTTTTCCTTTGCAAGAGATAAGCCGGTGCATGATGGATAATAATATTATAAACAAAGACAACACTGACGATACGTCGATTTTAGTGATGTTTTTTAGAAACGTCCTGAAAACTAATTTTCTAAGGACTTCGTTACGAATATTATGAAGAACCATGTAAATGAAACAATCGCGATGTAAGTTCGTAATATTACATATGCATATTGTAATATATATATATATATATATATATATATATATATATATATATATATATACTTCTGTATTAATTATAGTTTTAGAAAATATACATCAAAACAATGTACGAAACATTTTGATTATTTTATTCTTCATTTAATTAATGTACCGAAGTGGAGTATATAAATTCAAATAGAAAAATTAAATACGAGTACATTTTTTTTGGCTAACCTAAATACAATAATATTGAGGTAATTTTTATTAAATTATAGCAAAAATTTCACTAACGTTTGGACGCATAAAGATTTTCTATTTAGC
This sequence comes from Dermolepida albohirtum, assembly GCA_031893035.1. Classification (NCBI taxonomy): domain Eukaryota; kingdom Metazoa; phylum Arthropoda; class Insecta; order Coleoptera; family Scarabaeidae; genus Dermolepida; species Dermolepida albohirtum. Next base: position 27,203 of record JAVIWB010006003.1, read on the forward strand.
CATATGTATAGTTTCACTAATTTTACATCACATTATTACTTCATATCCAAATTAATTTTGAGAAACAAATGTTTTCTCAACCAGATATATAAATATATATGCATATTCATAAAAGAATAAATGAATAAGACAATATGTTTATAATATTAAGGATTTAGTTTCATATAGGTACATATATACTCGTCGCCATAAGTAAAATAACCACCCAATAAATGTTGGTAAAGTTTAATGAAATCTTCAGAAATTACGAAAATTTCGGCACGATATGATTGTAACAATTATGTAAATACATAAAATGCGTCGGTCCTCCTTTGTTTCTCACTCATTCAGCTGCTTTATTTAAGGTAGTTGAAATAAGGGAATCAATGCCAACTGTACCATAGCCTAACATCAATTCACTTAGCTAAGATTTTAAAATCAGTTTTTGAAAAACTACATTCTTTGGGGGTGATTTTACATAATTGACCTCTATTCCATCATATTTAACATGTGTTCGACAGACGATTATCCAAGCCCGTAGTAAAAATAGAAATTACCAGTTGTTGAAAATGTGACATTATTGCTAGTTCTAACATGTTATTGATATAACGAGTCGCACTACTAGATGAGATTTACTTCCATAGTAGATAGCTCCCCACATTTTAAATAAGATATCTATGACGTTGCACAGAAAACACACAAAGTTTTTTATGGGCTCAAACGAAATCGAGATTCATTACTAACGACGACTCGATTATGTTCCTCGTTCCAAGGTAACATTTCTTTACATGAGTTCAACTGTACAATTCTATTAAATAGAGTTAAACAAAATTTTTAGATTATAGGGACAATCTAAACCCAAAAAACAGAATTCCTTGATATATAAATTGTAGGAACATTTTTTGCTCTTCGTCTATTACTGTCTTCCTGTGTTGTCGAGAAACGGTCTTGATGAGTCACAAGCCGCAGTGCGCGATCTTTATCAGTGGTGGGTCTGAGACAACAAGACCTTAAATGTCGACGTTTCTCTTTATTTTTTGGCAATTTTCTCCAACATACATTTACCATAGTGCGAATATGATAACACAATTAACAAAATGACGATAATTCGACTTCTCGTAGTCTGATAATTTTATCACATTCAAACACTTGTTTTATAAAAATTCGCGCAATGTGAAATAGGAGACTCTTTTACACTTTACAGTGGCACTTACGTAAATATTATACATAAAAGATAATTTTTTAGGCCATTGCTGTAACTAACGTGATTATTCCTTTTTAAAAATTTTAGTCATTCCTTTCGTGAAAATTTCATGAATATTTATCAACGTTAACTAGTTGATCATGTATTTAAGGCAGCCTATACTAGTTATACATAACATCCCTTAAATTTCATTTCCATAAATAAATTTATTATTTTTTTACCGAAGTGAAATATCTAGATGTTTCTATTTATACAAAATTAACGAAAAGATGACTTATTATTTGAAGAGCGGTTCTCCGTCTGATGTGGCTAACTATCGACCAATCTCAATTTTAAATAATTTTGCTAAGGTATTTGAGACAGTGATATACCTTCGTGTTTATCCTCTCGTTAGAAATTATATATCACCTTTCCAGCATGGTTTCATGGAGGGAAGGTCAACTACTACCAATCTGGCCTATTTTACACAATTCACTTCTAGTATCCTTGATGCCCGGGGCCAGGTTGATGTTATTTATACGGATATTTCTAAGGCGTTTGATCGCATGGATCACGCAATTTTGATTGGCAAGCTGAGCTCTTTTGGATTTAGTGATTCACTCATTTCTTTTTTCTATTCATATTTGCATGGCCGACGCCAATATGTTTGTCATGCCGGTTACAAGTCGCACCTGTTCTCGTCAGGAGTGCTGCAGGGCTCCAATTTGGGTCCTTTAGTGTTTCTGCTTTTCATTAACGATTTGCTTGAGACAGTGGATTTCAATGGGTGCATTTTTGCGGATGACTTAAAAATTTTCGGAGGTGTAGACGATATGGATGGCTGTAACCGCGTTGGCGTTGGATGGAATTTCTGATTGGTGCGCGCTGAACAATTTGCAGATGAATGTGGATAAATGCAGAGGAGGATCAAATTGGTAATCTATAATTATTCACTTAATGGTCTTTCTCTTGTTAGATGCACTGAAATAAAAGACTTGGGTGTTTACTTTGATTCCAGGCTTACCTTTGTTAAGCACATCAATCACATAACCGCGGCGGCTCTGAGGGTGCTGGGTTTCGTGATAAGGAATTCTCATTGTTTCAGTATTTCTACGACTAAGCAGCTGTACATGACGTATGTGGGTTCAAAGCTGGAGTATGCATCTTTAATCTGGCATCCTTATTATGAGATTCACAAATTGTCACTTGAAAGAGTTCAGAGAAGTTTTTTAAGGTTTTTGAGCTTTAGGGTGGGGGGTGTGTGTCCTCCGCGAGGAATCGAGAACTCTTTTCTTCTAAATAAGTTTGGAATGGAGTCCTTGGAAGTCAGACGTCAACTGAGCAGTATTAAGTTTGTATTTAACTTGGTTAGAGGGAATATAGATTGTGCTCATTTGCTATCTCAGCTTAATTTTATGGTACCGCGAGTGTCGGCTAGACATAGCCACTGCTTTTATGTTGAAACATTTAGTACGAATATTGGTTTCAATTCCCCATTAGCAGTTGCATGTCGGGCCTTCAACGGTTTGTCCGACCATTGTGATATAAATTTTGATTCCTTGGGGTGGATACTGGCTGTCGTTAGGGCGCGTTTGTCTTAACTTTCTTTATTTATTTTTTTTGTCCTGTTATTGGATTGTAACAATCTGTTGGACAATAAAGACTTATTATATATATATATATATATATATATATATATATATATATATATTACTTTAAAGTTTTATTTTATAAAAAATAATAATATGCTAAAGGCAGCTAGATTTCAAAAGTATGCAACTGCAACAGAACTTTTTCTTATATAACTTTTTATTTACATATGCATTTCGTAGTTGTACTCTTTTTTATTAATGAATGTACTTCATTTCTTGTCTAAACGGTTTTTAAAATTGTTATTTATTTAGTTATTATTATAAATATAGTCAGACATCAATATCGTTAAAATGTAAACAATATTAAATAATGTATAAAAGAAGATTGGATATGCACGATACTTTTTTTTATTCACTTCGGGTCGCTGCACAAGCATCAAAACATTTGAGGGAAGATGTACCTGTCCTAACACAAAGTTTGTTACACGTAACTTCATCTGTGTATTCCATGAATCATTCGAACAGAAAAGAGTACAGAGTCTTGGCATTAAGAGTAAATCATATATTAGTTTTTTAAAAATGTTCCCTTTCTCGGACATTATTGCGCCTGCGGATTTGATCCTTAAAAGAATGACGTTCCATTCGCCTTCATCTGATGCTTACTAGACAGTCAAACACAAGTTAACAAGTTAGTTAATATTCCAATATAATCATTTCTGTGATGTAAGCAATTCACGAAATATACACGGTAAACGTATTGATATATTTCCCAGTTCATATTACTTTATATTTTGTACAGAATCCTTAAATAATGATACTATTTACATACATATGTCATCATGTATATCAAGCAAAATTAGCTAGTTCCAAAAAAATAAATAATATGTATTTAAGAAATTCTTTGATTATTAATAGTAAATATTAATGAAATTGTACAGGGAGCCCATGCCTCATTAAATTTTACTGTGGAAATTACTTCACAAACCTTTAATCCTTTTAAAGGGCAATTCACTTTCGTGTCTCGTACAGGCATAAATATAAAAGCGCTCGTAAAAAGCCAAAGGAACCAGCGATTTAATTCATTAAATTTAATTGCGGAGATTTGAGCTAACGTTTTAATAATAACAGTAACTGTAAATTTAAAATTAGTTTTAATAACGTGAAATCAAGACTTTCGCTTTTGAGTATATATAAATACGAAATGCTAATTTCATTATTGGTAAAATTTTAACTTCGTTATTTATTAATAAAACCAATCAACATTTATCTAAACTGCTGCCTCTTTTCGTAATACAGTCTGCCAACAGACATTGATGTAATAATTAAATTCTTCGTCAAAGGGTTGTTATATTTAATGCTTTGAACTATGTACATATTTATAACCTTAACAGTGCATACATACATTTCTGAAATGCATTTGTGTCTAAATTGATATCAGTAAATATGATTAAACTATATACTGATAGTATTACTTGCTATAAGAAGAAGTTATAGTTTTGAAATTTAGTAGTTGTCTAAGTTCATCCAAGTAAGTAACAGTATAACATAATATAATATCACCTTCTTTATATTTTAGTGCGGCAATTTATAAACAAAATTAAAAGAAGATTACATAAACAAGGTCAATATGTAAGCAACGTATTAAAAATATTGAAAAAACTTAAACTAAAGTTCTCTAAAATATGCGACAGTAATGGACACGACTTCATTTAATACACTGTACATTTAAAGTGTTGGATTACATCTGACACATCAGTACTAGAAAATTAGTAGTAAAATGAGAAAAATGCATTGGTTATAAATTAAATAACTGGATTAATTGCGTTGATATACAATAATGGCTACGAATAAAAAGTAAATTACGTTTTAAGAAGTCTGTCATCTATTGAAGAGATATCAACGATTCAACCTTTCGGAGAACTATATATAAGGTTCTCTCATATCATATTTACCTCATGCAAAAATAAGTACTTACATATATTACAAACAGTTATTATTAATGTATTATATCCAAATGCAAAATTATCTCTTCAATAAACAAAAACAAAACAATAAAAGAAAATGTTATGCATGTTATTGAGGCTAACATAATCGAAGCAAGCGATAGTAAAAATGGAATATAGGTACATATGTTACTATTATAATGTACAATCTTTTATATATTTTGGTTGAGAAGAGTTTTAGTTTGTGGTAGTTTGTCATTTTTTATGGATACCAATGAATTTGAAAATAATGGATAATAATTATAATCTGAGCGAAGTCGATGTGATATCATTTGAAGTAGATTCGGGTATAAAAAACTATTTATTTGAATGATACTATGCAAATAAATAGTTTGAAGAAAGAAGCTTAGACGTGAATGGAAGTTTAATAAAAACAAGCTATGTGATTCTGGGAATGCTAGGCAAGAATACATAGTTTACGAGTTATATACTATGTTTAGGATATATTTATAGCACGCGACTATAGAATAGTACAAAAGGTATTAAAAAAGATACTGCAGGTAGTCATTCAAGAACAATGACCTTACATTATTATATCGCCTGTTAAATAAATTATTATGCACAAAATAACGAGACTTTGACTCACATTAAATGCTCTTTTGGATCGCAAGATATTTGAAATATTTTCATTGTCTGGAAAAATATTTGATGTCCTATAATTACTATAAAGGAAACAAAATAATATCTTTTATACCTTAATTATATGTTTTTCAGAAATATTCATTGTTAACAAAAAGAGATTTAAAGAAAAAAGTTACAGGAATTATAAAATTATATACAAAATAAATAAGTTCTAATGAAATTAGAATATATGTACCATATATGTATGTGTTGCACATATGTGGTATGTGTTCACGTTTTCGTGGTTTATTAAGAATATTAAATGTGCAGGAATTTCTTTTAAACTTTGAAATAAAAAAGATTTACATAAAAGGTATAGTTTTTATAAAAATTGGTAGCTTTATTTTCGAAGATATTTTGAAACAAAAAGCTGAAAACGTCGCACCAATTATTAAAAAATATTTGGGATATTTAGAAGTACCCGACGATCTTGGGTTAGAGTACAATGACCTGCTCTCCTAGAGTTTTTTGAAGCTTCCCCTGCCTGTTTAAATGACTGCTGATAAACTAGAACTCATATCGCACTACGAGCATAAGCGTATGAATAATTCATGGTCTGTCAAAGCCCCCTGTAATTGGTGCTAAACTATTAGAGGATGTAACGGAATGGATGAATATTATTATTATAATATGTTTTCGTTTTTGTTTTGTTTAAAAATATGTTGGGCCAAGTGCAATTAACAAAATAAAACGTAAAATAATATAAGAACTATAGTATAAAAATCACTTTTTTTGACAATGAAGTCTTCACATTCGGAATAAATGCCCTGAAAGTTTTGCCTAACGACTTCAGTATTGACCATTCTTCATGCTAAAGTCATTAGATTTGCAAATTGCTTTCAATCGAAGTTATCACCAGTTAGTTGATTATATCATTTGCACTCTCATATTGTATATGTATATAAATAGGAATGAAGTAACAGAGCGAACTTATGAGTTCTCTCTCTCACCAAATAAATAAAACAGCTTTCTGGAAAAAAGCTGGTGGTAAGTTTTCTGGAATGCTGAAGAATTTTTTCTTTATTGGATTATGTGTCGAGGAAGCTCACCATTTACGAAGATACCTATAAAATCCAATTCATAATTTAAAACTTCTCTAGAGAAAAAACGTTTACATTCTTACTCGTAAAAAAGATCATTGCTACATTGCAATTATCAGATGTATAAGGCAAGCAACGTCCACTAGATAATAAATGATACTGGTTTTATAGAATTATTGCATGCACCTTAAAATCCTAATCTGCTTACGTCAAACCTCCTATTACCAATAAACCTAAAAGAGCAATTCAGGGAAAACTGTTTGCACTATTTACGAATCACTCAGAGGAAATGCTGAGCAATATCTTTAAATTACCCAAGAAAATTTTTCGTCGGTGCGAAAATTGGAAAATGATGATGTATAATTGTTGAAAGGAACTGCGAAAAAAAAACAAAAAAATTGTTAATAGAACACACGTTTTTTTCATAGCTAAGTAATTTACGTAAAAGTACGCTACTTTTGGTGAGGTAATATAAAAGTATATTAGTATATGAAATGCATAAAGGTTCAAAAAAGACGAAAGTATAAACAACGTTAATTAACAAGAAATAGTACCGTAACAAATTAGTCGGATACAATTACATTATTATATTTCAGCAATTCAGCAACCACATTTCTTAATTTTATGAAGGATTATTTACGACTGCTCAGTAAACAAAACTTTTTTATTCTCCAAAAGTATCGTAAAATTTAAAATAGTCTGTTCCTTTCAACAACAACTTGTTGAAATTTATAATGATAATCTAAATCTGTATTCAAAAAATTAATTTAAACGTACATCGAAAAGACGAAATACAGGCTTGTGAATCTGCGAATCTTACGTTAAAAGTCGTAAAAAGTAGATGGGAAACAAAATATCTAGTCTTTGATCTTGTTGTTAAAACCATCTTCGACGTCTTTGATTTCTCCATACCATTAAGTTCATACCCTAAACAACCAAAATATTATTAACAAAAAAGGAACACCGACTAATTTTCTTTTCCTCCTTATATTTATGCATATGTTTAAAATTGTTGAAGTTATTTTTCGTTAAAGAATAATAATAAAGTGTAATGATGTGTATGAAACATATCTATAGTCAAATAAAAAATATGGTATGAATATCAAGTCACTTACAGTTTTCGGAAGACTAGCACGAGTCACACATCAATTATAGCACGTAATCTTTTTATTTAAGTTATTTAATAGTTATCAAACAAGAGTATAATAGCCAAATACATCATATTCTAAGAACTTATTCAGCAAATTTAAAAATAAAACACAACTTTGGTTTTAGTAGTAATAAAAGTTCAGATACCTTTTTCTAATAATGTTAAATGTTCAACAACAGAAAAAGTATTCACAGAGTAAATTTTATAAACTGTTCCTCTGCGTTTAGAATCATGATTAGTATTTAAAGTAAAATCTTCAGTTACTTTAGTTAAATTTTTTCTTATCTCAGGGTCGGTGTAGTTATTCTGCCTATTCTATTGTAAGATATAGAAAATGCATAGAAGGCTTGGTAATTATAATGATATCCAAATAAATTTTCTTTTCTTTCGTTACTGAGACATTTGCTTTATGCATATATGTTTAGTATGAGAAATGAAACTGATTTTTTTTACATGGTTGTTCATTTCTGTATAATAATATCTTTTATTTTAAAATGAAATTTAATTTTGGTATCAATTAAATATCCATAAGTGTTATATAAAAAAATCCAATATTTATTTATAACTCCATTAACATATTGTATAATATTAAACATAAACCCTCACTGACTGTTAAATAAAATTCAATAATAATTAAAAAAAAACTACTAATAATTTAGATTTAAGTATCTTGAATTAACAGTGACATTTAACATAAACACACATGTACATATCTGTTATTTCTCTTTAAAGTAACCACCCAATCAACATATATACAAATTTGAACTATTTATAATAAACACATTTGAAAATTGTTTTGAGTTTTTTCTTTGTAGCGATATGCCTTAATTCTTCATTTGAATTTTCTTATGCTATATTCTTCAATAGATGGCACTTTGTGTTCTGCCTTTTTAGTTTCTTCCTATACATGAAATATTTATTTCCACTTGTGTATATAAAGTAAATGTCAGTATTATATATTTGTAAATATTCGTTGAAATGTCCAGTTCTTATTCCACCGTATGATCATGCTCATTTAAGTTATCATTACATAAATTTACACTGTTCAGCTTTATTCTACTTAAAATAGTGAAAATATATATTCTCTTATCCCTACTAATGTTATCTCTTAAAAACTATTCCTATGACCCTATCCCAAATAGTATTATAATTTGAAAAACTTTCTATGTTAATAAATAATATAATTACACCTTTAAATAATCTTCATTTTCTCCATAATTCTAGTTATTAAAACACCTTTACATGCAATCCTAATTTACATGGCCCAAAATCTTTCTCTAATATCCCTCGTTATCATTTCCACTAATATAAATTATGCTTTTATAATTTATAAAATGAATACATTTCTCTTTTTAGCTGCTCCGATATGGATAATTTTATTACATACTTGTATACAGTTGTATACAGTTAACTTATCTACAAGAGAGTTGCAGCTCCTTTATTACATAAAATATAATAATTAATACTATTATAATGAATTTTGATCATAAACATTATTAATGTTTTATTTAATCATCTAAATATGAGTTCTACAATTTTTAATTAAATTTCGTTTATATTTATATATCTTTATATTCCCCCATCAAAACAAATAATAATAATAATTTTTTAAAAAAGAATTTTTTATATAATTTATATAAAAAAAATACTGTTTAATAATATATACCATTACATTATTTATGTTGCCTATATATACTCAATAAAACTAAGGAAAGTTTTATGAATTATATTCTTTGTTATGGAAGATCGTTTTCTTAAAAAGATTACGAAAGAACACTACATAATATAATTTTCAAGTTCGAGGTGATTTCTTGATTTTGTTTTAATGGCAGGCAGAATTATATAAATATGATGTAATAAGTAGATTTAAGCACACGACAACCTTTTTCGCTTGCTCAGAGTACTGGCTTAAAACTTTGTAGTAATATTTCGATATTCTACCATATGACGTTTCGATAGCTTTATTTTCATGTTTGTTGAAAGTTCAGTTTACTGAAAAAAAGTTGTCCAAAAATGGATTAAATATTCACGTATACCTTGGAGAAAGAGTCGCAGAACAATTGCTATCAATTGTATAAGTTAACTTACATATTCTAAAAAAATGCTCGAAATTCATCTTTAATATTGAGGCAAATCTTTCATGTTCTTGAGTTCTTGAATGCGATGAGATGAATCAAATTTTTTATAAGTTTTTATGTTTAATAATATAAATATATAATTAAATTAATTTAATAATTTGAAAGATAAAATTTTATTTGTAAAGTCGTTTTTGTTTTTGTTATAGTAATTTTCTTTGAATTACCGTGAATTTATAATTGTACTTTCAATATATATATATATTTAATTAAAATTACTGTTTAATTATTTATTCAAATAAAAACCTATAACTTTTTTATTTAACCTTAAAGAAGTGAATCATAAAGAATTATGTATTTATTTAGTCAGGAATAAATAATATATTCACAGACATACATATTGGTGAAAATATATTTTTTTATAAGTACTTTTTTTGGATCTATTAATGTGTTATTGTCTCAAGAGGAATACTAGCAGGTAAGTACTTTTTCAGCACCTTCTGCAGTTATGGCTCAATTAAGCGTAAGCACATCTAAGAGCTCTGTTAGCTGATCCTTACTTTAATAGCTAGAGTGGTATTAAATAAATTCTGTCTAAGTAGGCGAATTATTCATATTAATTCTTATAGAGATAGATAAATCAACATTTTACATACGTTCTATAAAACTATCACTTAATTTAATTTAAATACACACACAGAAAAAGAAAATAATAAAATAAAAAATGGCACACACCGATATGGAGCAATAAAAATATTTACATACGGTCAGACCTAATTAAAATATAAGAATATGTATTTATATGCATATCTAGTGTGAAATATTCGAAGTTATTTTATTATGCTCACTTTTAATATAGCTTTCATGATCAATAACATTGTAGAGATAATTGAAAACACTTTTCTCTTTGTGCCTGACCGATAAGTTCGGGACGATCTTTAAAGAAATATTGTATTACTTTCCGACAGTCGGGTAGAAACGTGTCTGTTTAAATATTAACAAAAATGACCTTTGCGAGCAGAACTAACTCAAGAAATATTCGATCAAGAATTTAAACGTATAGCAAGGACTAGCAGGATGGTTGCTGCAATATCTGCCCGTCAGATCCATTTCCGCTCATTGAGCTGCGTCAAACGTTCTGATGGATAACCGATGTATGATTTTTAATTTAAAGATTTAATTTTTTATAATATTATTATTAAAGATAAATATTCTCGTTTTAAGAAGGACATTTGCTGCACCGGAAATTAATAGAAATTTCACTGTACATCATACTGTTTTTATACAAACATTTTTGATATCCTCTTATAATAAGTACTTTAAAGTTTTTCAGTTTAATTCTGCAAGAGGTCAACAGGATTTTCTCTGTTGTAAATTATTTTGTTTACATTTAATTATACGTGAAGGTATATTCCTTTTTCATAACTTTATAAAATTTCGTTATCCTTCTTTAGTGTGTTATTTGACCTAAGGCTTTTGTATAGCGATCACATATACACCAAACTCTTTTAAAATCACCAGTTTATACGCTTTCTTTAATTTTGTAATTCGATTGTGTAATTCTTATATTTTTTATTTATATTGCCTACAGATAATTTGTAAAACTTAAGGAAAGTTTTGAAAAGGTTAAAAAAGGACACTACATAAAATATAATTTTCAAGTTGGGAGTGGTTTCTTGATTTTGTTTTAATGGCAGTCAGAAACATATTAACATGATACAATAAGTAGAATTAAGCACTTAACCATCTTTTTCGCTTGCTCAGGGTATTCTTGCACGGCTTAAAACTTTGTAATAATGATTCGATATTTTACCACTTGACGTTTCGATAGCTTTATTTTCATGTTTGTTGATATTTCAGCATATTGAAGAAAGTTGTCTAAGTATCCACGTGTACTTTAATTTCTTAAGGGAAATAGTAGCAGAACTGTTGTTTTCTATTGTATAAATTAACTTACCTAGCTAAAAAAATGCTCAAATTCATATTACGATATTTAGGCAAATCCTTTATGAGTTTTTGAATGCGACGGGATGACCAAATTTTTTATAAATTTCACCCATAAATATATATGTACATAGACTGTCATAAAGAAAACCGAATTTTTTAAAATAGTAATTCTTAGTGACACCATCTATTAAAAAAAATATGCGTCAGTAAGTAGAAGCAGGGGAATTGCGCATAAAATAACAGTGTGTATTTGGCACTGCCCAAAAATTAATTTTGGTGATGCGTGTTTATCATGTGTGTACGAGTAGTATAAACCATTTGAAGACGGTCGTACGGATATAAATGACGACGAATATCCTGGTAAAAAAAAAAATGTAGTTACGAAAAGTAACATCGAACTTGTGCGCGAATTTATTAGAAATGAGCTGAAATCCGCATTGCGATATGTGGCAATGGATTTAAATATTTCCAAAGAGTGAATTCATCGCATTTTAGAACAGCATTTGGAAATGAGAAAGATTTGTGCAAGGCTTGTATCATACAAGCTAATTGAATTCAACATTGTCCAGACATGGTTAATAACTAAAAAAAGGACGAAAACTTCAGGTGTTCTACTCTATTGTAACTGGCGATGAGAAGTGGTGTCTTTAATATGATTCAGAGAGCACGCGTCAAATCTCTGAATGGAAGCATCCAAGCGAAGAAAGAAGGCATAGTGCACAAATCGTTTGTATCAGCTAGCTAAATAGTCAATGCTGTATATTATCTTAGTGTTGTGAAGCGTCGTTTGGCTCGTATTCATCGTGTGCGCCGTCAATATTATGAAAATGATAGTTGGCGTTTCTTACATAATAACGCACCATCTCATCGCTCAACGTTTGACACTGATTTTCTAAGTACAAATGGTATTTTAACCATTAACCATTAACCATTCACCGTATTTACCAGATCTGACTCCCTCTGTGATTTCCATCTATTCTCCAAACTACATTTGCCGATGAAAGGGCAGCGTTATGCCGGCGTCGAAGCCACTAAAAGTCGTCGACAGCGATCTTGAAGGACATCTTTAAAGATGAACTTAAAAATTCATTCGATATGTTAGTTGACCATGCAAAACTTTGTATTGAAACCGAAGTCGACTACTTTGAAAATAAGTGAATTTTTGCAAAATAGTAAGCTTTTGTTTTTATCTTAAAACGGCTCCGTTTTCTCTGGGACCGATTATGTAACTATCTCGGCCTCACAAGTTGCTATTGGAAAATATTTAAGTTTTCGAAAATGCAAACAAGTCAAACCAACCTAAGAATCTAAAGTGAATTAGAAGACTGGTTTTCATGTTCCTCATTTTGTAAGTATGCTAAAAATGTTTTTTTAACTCAAAAACAATTTCGTATCCCCTGTTATTTCTGTTTAGATTTTTCTGATAATCTCTTGACGCTGTCTGTTAAAAATTTTTGATTTGTAAAATATTTTTAGTCACGGAAAGAGGTGATAAATCAACGGTGCTAAATTTGACGAATAAAATCGGCAATGGTTAAACCAAGACGGTTTCATTAATTTTTTCAATTTGTTTAAAAAACTCCCGTAATATGTGCCCGTGATGTGCCCATTTGGAACCATATTTTCATTCACTTATTCATAATTTTTTTAGAATTATCCATTAACATATTACGTATTTACGTATGTGTACATAAAATATTCTATTTAAAATTTTCATTTGACCTTTCTCTTGCATAAATTTTCGTTTCTAAAATATTTCACATTTATATTTAATTTCCTGTATAAATTTTAAATATGGGAAAAATGTATATGTATGTATATATATATATATATATATATATATATATATATATATATATATATATATATATATATATATATATATATATATATATATATATATATATATATATATATATATATATATATAAGTTATATTACTTCTGATTCCAGGTATATTTATAAAGAATTGGATCGGTGATGTAAATTGCTTCATTGGTTTTCTTACGTAATTTTAACTTGGTTCTCTTCAATATCCCCACTTCCAAGATCTCTACATAGTTCCATGCAAATTTTTCATTGGTCAAAGTCGTGCTGTAAATTACTTTTGTTAAGCATGTTTATGGTCTTCGTTGATTCCTTGTTTACAACTACAGTAGAAGCTGCTCCTGTTGTCTCAAATTTTGTTGCTTTCAGTACTGATTTAATCTTAGGAAATAGATAAATATCACATTGGGCAAGATTTTAGCGTGACTTGAAACTTCTGGACAGATAGTGCAGTATTGGCATGATCATTGGTCTAATAAAGAAACCATGACTTGTTCTTTCACAATTCTCTACTTGAACATCTTGTTGTATATTAAATATATTACATATATTATATATAAGAAATTGATCTATTTATGTCCTTTACTTTAAAGTCTAGATTTTTTGTTGCGATTCTTAGAAATAGTAAAAGCCTCGAAATAGGTATATAGTATGTAGTGGATGAATTCTACAATTAGTTAAGTAGGATAGAACACCTATTATTGTTATTTATATTAGTGCGTATTAGGGCTTTTATTCCTTCTTTTGGTGTGTCAGGTAATCAACATTAATTATTTCATATTATTTATTGATATTTTATAAAAGCTTTGAATTACATTTTAATACATACATTAATTTTAATACTCATACATTAAGAAGTTTTAGAAAATTATTTCAAAAGTTTTGGAAGGTAAGCTATGTAAGTTGGTGTATTCGCGTCTATGAACTCATTATCTATAATCTGGAACTCTCACTTTTTCTCTATATTATATCGTATATTGATGTATATTAGAAATGGAAATTATAAATTATTGCAATTGGTTTAATTAATATAAATATTATCTAGATATAAAATATTTAATGATTTTTTACATTGTTAAAATAATACAAATATTAAAATTTTACAATGATCCAAAGCAGTCAATTCCACTTAGACTAACTCTTACATCATATATACGTGTTTTATATATAATCCAATATGTAACAATCGAATAACCATATACGAATATAATTTGAATTTTAGTAAATGTCATTTATTATATTAATTAAAAAATATTTATGAACAATGTTTTTCAATAATTCTAATCTACAAATACTTCGGCATAATATTTGCACCCAAATTATCTATTACAGCGGTGTTATGGGATGATATTAAAAATTTTTGTTTTTTTTTTTTTGATTCTAACCTTCTAATAGACCAGAAATGAATATGCTGTTTAAGAAATAAAATAAAACTTCACTTCTCTTAATTATAATGGAAAACGCTTTTTTTAAGTTTAGTAATTTTTGTTGTTGCGACAACTATCATAAATCTAACTTGGAACCTTTACGTGCAAAAACCAATTCAATCATCATATACGTTATATTAATTAGAGGGGTATTTTTCGGAATGCTCGCGTGTATGGCAATCACGTTTTATGTATATAGAATTACAGGTTGTTTTATTATTAGAAAGTAATGTTTTTGATTGACCACTTTGACATTATTAAATTATATATGTGCATATATTTTGGTATACATTATATACATATATATGAAATAAAAGGTTTTCCAATAAGGACTTGACAACTTTTTTTCAAAATAAAATGCAGACCATTTGAGATATTTCAAAAAGTTTATTATCGGGTTGAAGTACAATCAAAACATTTATGAATGGAACTCGACTTCGTTCATATTGCCACCGCGGGAACGTTTGCAGCGGTCGATTGGTTGGACCCAATTTTCGATGACTCGGACACACAATTCGACCGAAACGGCTGCTATTTCGCGTTTAATGTTGGCTCTGAGCTCTTCCAACGTTGTCGGCTTGTTGGCATAGACCAATGACTTGACGTAGCCCCAAAGAAAAAAGTCTAGAGGCGTTAAATCGCACGAACGAGGCGGCCAATCGACTGGTCCATTTCTTGAGATAACACGCTCATCGAACTTACTCTTCAATAAATCGATTGTAACGTGTGCTGTGTGGCTTGTGGCACCGTCCTGCTGAAATCACATGTTGTCCAAGTCCATATCTTCCAATTCGGGCCAAAAATAATCGGTATTCATGGCGCGATACCGATTACCACTCACAGTAACATGACGATCATTATCGTCGACGAAAAAATATAGCCCTATGATGCCGCCGGCATGCAAACCGCACCAAACA
This sequence comes from Dermolepida albohirtum, assembly GCA_031893035.1. Lineage (NCBI taxonomy): Eukaryota > Metazoa > Arthropoda > Insecta > Coleoptera > Scarabaeidae > Dermolepida > Dermolepida albohirtum. The sequence goes on from JAVIWB010006003.1 coordinate 42,964, forward strand.
GTTATTTTTTGTGGATGAAGTGGTGTTTCATGAAGCACATGTGGATTTTCACCCGACCAATAACGCATATTTTGCTTATTGACAAACCCATTGAGCCAAAAATGAGCTTCGTCACTGAAAATGATTTTGCGATGAACTTGATCATCTTGGCGCATCTTTTCCAGAGCCCAATCGGAGAACGTACGTCGCTTCAAATGGTCCATCGGCTTAAATTCTTGAGTCAGCTTGATCTTGTATGGGTGTAAACCAAGATAAGGATCTTGCATAAGGATGCAAAATTCGCCATAAAGTGGTCTGGGCGATGTCCAACTCTTGAGAACACCGTGGTATTGACTGATTTGGAACATTTGCTACGGACGTTTCAACAGCAGCGATATTTTCGACACTTCGACCAACCCGTTGTCTCACTGGCACGGCAACGTCACACAACGAATATGTAGACTCAAATTTTTGCACTAAACTTTTTCTAATTTGCCGACGTTGTTCGTTCGTGTACTTTACCATGATGAAAATGTTAAGTTTACTGAATAATTTGACAGTGACAGTTCGATGATTAGTGAGAGGGTGCGTTCACAAATTGAATTAAAAGTTGTCAAGTCCCTATTGGAAAACCCTTTACAAGAGAAATTTAAGATCAATTTTAGTACGGCAGAAAGTACACTTAATACTATTATCGATGGAACACGTCATTCTTTAAATGTCTTCCACGGAAGCGCTGACATATATGATTCTTGTAATGTTGCATGTTTGTTGGGGCATAAATTAATCCACAGCAAGGAATCTATCTATCGTTTCACCAAACTTCTCTTTCAGTTAAATGAATTGTTTGATTGGGAGTTTGGCAAGTGGCATGGTCTTGTTGAAACCACATCTAAAATCGAGAGCATCTATTTCGGGACAAGAAAAGCTAGTAGATATTAAGCGATAAAAAGTATATTAGCAGTGGGGTTACCAGAACCGCTGAGAAAAACATAAGATCCAACGAGCCTTCCAACATGAAATGCACATCATACAATCAGCTAAAATGGATTCAAAGCTTCTTCATACATTACTCTAGCTTATGCATCTGACTAAATAATTTTGACATTACTTGTTAGTTTCACGGTTGCCTATTAATAATCATTGCAATTCATTCTATCAAAATCAACAACAGGAAAGCTGTTTATAACACAAAAAGGATTAGAGGTAAATATAGGGAATGCTATTACGTGTTGATGTAGAAATCAATTCTGTATACTAATACAAAAAATATGGAAAATTATGTTCAAAAAGTTTTGAAGGTTTAAAGTTGCACCTATTCGAAACTATTTTATGGACACTCTATACGAGATTTCTCAAAAACAAAATAATTGGAGTAAAGCTTAAAGAGCCTTCTACTTATGCTGCAAATATTATAAACTTCGGTGCCAAAATAGCTACAGCAAATATTAATAATAATAATGATGGTGTAAAATCAAGTTTTTCAAAATATTCAAATATCTCTAAAATAGTTGAATTTAGCTATAGGAAAAATTAAGAAAGCCTTCCTAGACAACTTGTGGAATACAAACATATAATAAAAAGTACATTCTTCTATTTAAAGTAAACAAGTTTATTATTATTATAGATATTTTCTTCGAATAGAACCTAAAATTTTCAGAAACTAATATAAAGCAGTACTTCCAATACGTCTAACGAAAAGTTTCTACCACTCTCTATTTGATATATACATATATATAAACTGGAAAGTATATTTGACGTACATAGTGTATACAATAAATATATACAATATAATAAACAACTTGTTTATATTATATAAGTAATGTTAAAGTATAGGACATACATATGTATATATGCGTCATATCAGCTATATCGGATTACCGCAGTTCGTAGCGTTTTTGGTTTCAAGAACGAGAGGGTCTTGAAAAGACAAGTGTTAGTTATTTTAATGTCGTACTATTATTTAGTTGAGTTAGTGAACTTGTGCTCAAATTGTTTTATTTTTTGACAAAAAGAATGGTAGATCAGGTAGAAAAGAACGAGCTTTTGTTATGTGGGTGGAAGATTTATTAGCGTAAACAAGGTATTACCCCTCTAATAGATTTTTGTTCAAGAATTAGAAAGTAACTAAATAAGTCATGGATTCCGCCTACTGACAGTGTATAATGCGCTGTTCTTTTACGAGGCTTCTTAGTAATAAGAACAAAAGAACAAAAGTTACCAAATCTATGAAATATGAATTTATCCTTTTACTTATTACGTTTAAATAATTTCTAAAAGCATTATTCTGTTATATCTAGTCGATGTCTCCATTCATATTTTCGAGCTGATAAAAGCGAAGAAATACTTTAAAAGTAAAAGCTTGTCACATGGCATCTTATACTTTCTGTTCGTTGTTTATCATTATGTTTTAGTTGTTCATAATAATCATTACCGCAAATATTAATAAGAAAGTCTGATAAAATGTTACTTTTAATTAAACAGTGCGGAGCGTTTAGCATATTTAATTTGATGATAATTATATTTTGTAATGAAGTTGCATTTTGCATAAAGGAGGCATTGAACAAAACTAACCAACTTCATTATTAGTATTTTAATATATTTACTGAGATCTTTAATGAAAAATATATAACTTATTCCATTATTAGTATTGTAGAAATAAATGCATTAAATAATAAATTATAAAAACTATCAAAGTCTACTAGACATACTCTTATTCATCAAACTGCTCATAAATATATTATACCTTATAAAAGCCATTACAAATATTTTGCAATATAATGAAATAGATTGTTTGACGCTGACGAATTCAGTATAAGTTATGGTCTATTTAAGCCTACACTATAGCAGACAATTCGATATCTCTGTATTAGTTGCTTCTGGACTGTGGTGTAAACAGCTTGCTATGACATTATGATCAAAAACGGAGTATAGAGTAATTTTATACTGAAACTTTGCCAATGGATTGAAAGTTAATCGATGTTTGTAGGAATGCTAGAAGGTGACTGTTTACATTGTACAACAACGACTGCATTTAGATGGTGTAGGGATGCCCAGAGAGTAAATTTTCCTTGAAAGCAACTTCGGGATTAAAATTGATGATGTTAGGAAGATATTCGAGTCCGATAATTTATGGTGGTTCTTAACTGAAAAGTAAATAGTACGAAACTTGTCATGGCCGTAAGATAAAAATAAAATAAATAAATATAAAAAATAGAACATCTCTTGAGGGAAGTGTCGGAGTATGTAGTGTTTAAATACAAAAGACATCATCCCAAGGTTGTACATTAAGGCCTACCCATTCAGAGTAGTTTCAGCACTTAAAAATGTTTGCCCTTGTTAGAGTACCTAGCTTTTATATGTTTCGACCCATTGCTTCAATATCTGTGGCTAGTATTCAGTGAGGATCGAGCTGAAGGTACTGGAATATCTGCCATACTGCGATTTTGCGCTGTGTCCGCTTCACATGTGGACACAGCGCACACACATGTGAAGAACGAGGTGAAAGGGGGAAATTTGTCAGCGAAATTTTCTTAGAGTATAGAATGACGAGTGCGTCTAGCTTTCAAGTGAAACGTTCGAATTCGTTTGAGAGAATGAACAAGTAGATGGAATGTGATACAAGCTATTTTGAAAGATTGTGAGGGTTAAAACTCTGTTAAGAAACTTTTGCAATTTCTTTTGTGTGATTTATTTAAAGGAATCATACCTTCACATATATTTACATTTCATAGGAACGTGACAAAATTGAAATGTTATGTTAATACATATTTTAGAAATGCATATCGAGTCTTAGGATGGAATATAATTCAAAATATATAAATTTAAATATCAAATTAGTCGTCTTTGTATTAATATTGTTTTTAATTGTTGTATTAATTTTCTTTATTGAAAATTTTTGTGTCATATATGTAATATTTATTTAATAATATAACTTCTTTTCTTATTTAGAAAATAAACTTATTTACATGTAATGATCATATAAGAATCGTATATTCTAATTACGAAAATTGAAAATAAATGACTTTCTTAATAGGCCGTCTTCCCGGCGCACAAAATGGCATTCAAATAGATATAAATATAGACTCCCAAGTTATTCTAGTAAATTATCTTGTTGTGTAAGAAGTCGAAGTTAAAATGATGTTGCTGAAAATAGATCGAAGCAAATATTTGTCATTTTTCATGACTTGAATTTATAACACTGGAGTCTTACCTGTATATTGGTATGCCGGAACCATATTGAAACCAGAAAACCATATAAACTTTATCGTGTCCAGGGGGAGTTACTTCGCAGGGTAGACTAACGCTTTTTCCCTCCACAGCCTGAACATCTTGCGCAACAACAACTGCAACAAAAATCAATCAATAAGTATGAGAGCGTATTTTGAATATGTTAAAAGCTTAGGGATGTCATGTTTACGTAATATGTTAGAGCTTTTTCTGTTCGTATTTTAAAAATCTATTTGTCAACAACTCCAATTATTCCTTGGCCTGAAGAAGAAATATTCGCTCAATAGCGCATACACAGGTCTTATACACACATACAAGCTAATATACATATACAAATAGTTCTATGATGTATTTTCGTAAGAATTGTTTTAATACATTTTTTCTCTGTGAAAAATATCAAGTAAATATATCTAAATATAAGGTTTTCCAATAGGGATGATATGATTTTGAAGTGATATTTCGGCCATTTGTAACATGTCATGATCTGTCATTTGTTTTTCATTGTATTCAGTAGTGTTTACAATTTCATCATGGAGAGATATACGCCAGAATAACGTTTACAAATTATTCAGTTTTATTATCAAAATAATCGTTCTCCAATTCCAACTTTTCGTGCGCTTTTGCCATTTTATGGTCGTAATAATCGTCCAAGTGTGCTCGCTATTCGTCGAATTTTTTTTTTGAGGTTACATTTTCTTTACATAATTTTCAAGTGGCAATAAGATAAAGAACCGCTCGAAGTAAAGCAAATATTGCTGTCGTTCAGGCAAGTGTTACTGAAGACCGTAATTTGTCGATTCCAAGACGTTCTCAACAATTGCGACTGTCTCAAACCACAACCTGACGTATTTTGAGAAAGGATTTGGGTTTGCATCCCTATAAAATGGTTCTCACTCAAGAACTGAAGCCATTGGACCACCGTAAACGTCGTGAATTTGCTGATTTTGCCTTGGAACAACTTGAAAACGATAACGATTTTTTTAAGGAAATTATCTTCTCTGATGAGGCTCACTTTCATCTGGATGGTGTGGTAAATAAACAAAACTGTCGATTCTGGTGCGAAGAAAATCCACAAATTATTTATGAAAAACCATTACATTCACCTAAATTGACAGTTTGGTGTGGTTTTTGGTATGGTAGAATCATCGGTCCGTACTTCTTTCAAAATGAAGCTGGTAACACCGTTACTGTCAATGGAGAGCGGTATAGATTGATGATAACCAAGTTTTTATGGCCGACATTGGAAGAAGTTGATCTTGACAACATTTGGTTCCAACAAGACGGGGCTACGTGCCACACAGCAAATGCAACAATAAAATTATTGCGAGAAAAGTTTGGAGATTCGATTACTTCAAGAAATTGTGATATTGAATGGCCTCCAAGAAGTTGTGATTTAACACCATTAGACTATTTCTTGTGGGGTTATTTGAAGTCATTGGTCTATCGAAATAAACCAGACTCTCTTCAAGCTTTACAAGTCAATATTGAATGTGCATAACATACGACTAAATTTAGTGGAAAAAGTGGTCGAAAATTGGGTTCATCGAATTCGTTCCTGCAGAAGAAGTCGTGGAGGCCATTTGAATGACGTTTTATTTAGAACTTAATTGTATCGATTGTACTTCACATTAAATAAAAAGCTTTTGAATTTTCTTAACAATAAGTGTGTTTGTTTTAAGAAATCATATCACTCATATTAGAAAACCTTGTACATATGTACAAAATGAGGCTATAAATAAATTCATAAAAATTATTTGAGAGAATTGCTGAAATATGTTAAGTAATTATATTTAGATAAATTTTAAGTTTTGCCATTGCCATAAATCGATCTATAGAAAATTTTATGAGTTACAGCTTTAAGATAATTCCAGCTGCTTTCGGTTGTAAGGAAGAAGCTTTTCGTATGTTTATAAAAGTACTTCATAAATACATGTAAAATTATTGTATAAACTCTTATTTAAGTACATAGGAGAGCCTAAAAATAAGATATAATATATTCTGACAATCTCTTTTCATATTTAAACTCTCTAAATGGAAGCGTTAACTGCGCTCAACACTAATATTTATATTTTACAAATAATACGAAAGTGACAGTTATGTCACTTATAGGGCACAAATATATTGCAATAGAGAGTCAAGAATGAGTGAATTATATTTGTCGCTAATGCAATTATTTGCCTTAGCGCCAAAGATACTTGCTGTGCAGCTTTAACCTCTACTGCCAATCAGATTTCAAATAATATATCATTTACTAATCTATGCATTTCATGTTAATTCAAAATAACTTTTCAGTTATTCTTCTACCATTTTGAGAATCCTATAGGTACAAGTAGAAATGGTATGATCATTCTATCAATTCTTGAGATGAATTTCATTTTTACAGGTATTAGTCCCATGGCGATATCATCGTTCGGTTTTACTTTTGCTTATTTTGAAATATTTGTATATGTCCTTTAATTCTTTCATTGATTCAATTATGAAATGTCAAAGTACAGTACTTCTAAAGCAGGTGCAGAAAATTTCGATATAATAAAAAAGACTTGATTTTACTAAAATAATTCATGACCCACATTATGCAGCAGATTAATATCACTTACAGGAAATATTCGCGGTGCAACTTAATATCTTTGGCTCTCAACATTCACTTAAACGAGTAGACACTACGAAAAACCCTTCCTGGAAAGAGGACTATATATTTTAATTCAGTTTTTATGTCTATCTCTTATCTTTAAAATAGTGATAATTATGAAAAGACAAATTTTCTAAACAATGGTGGATTACTTCGTACTCTTAATACTCTTCTTCTCTACTGGTAGTCCTACATTTATTTGATTTAAGATATTAGAACTCTAATTCAAATTTTATATATATATAATAGACCCACGCAATCAATATCTAAGAGAAAATAAACAGCCTTAACAAAAAAATATTTTTATTACCGTGATTAGCGTGTTAAGAAGGTGTCTCAAACGGTCGACAACTAAAAAATAATATACGAGTTTAGAGAAAAATATTTAAAAGCTCAAGGTAAAATATATTTATTTTCTATAGTATTTGGTAGTTTAAGATACGGATCTGCTGACGTACCCTACACCTGGAAAATCTATCAACCATGAAAAATACCTTACGTATCCCTGTAACTGTTTTTGAAGGATCATAGAACGTCAGAATCGTTATTAGTACAGTTTTAGACTGTACTAGGGCGACACGTGACTAACTCTATGAAACATGACAAAATAACTATGTATGTAAAAGCTAACATAGGTAAAAACTTCAACATTTGTCAAATTAATTTGTTATAGGAAATATTGTATAACCTATCATATTGTATTGGCTTTCCTTGATAAAGGCTTTGGTCGTGAATAATTTCGATGTTTCAGATGTATTCGTGTATATATTCCTATACACATGTCAAATTCGTTCGGAAGACGGTATTAAGGTTTCGGATGTCAGTGAGAATTTGTTGAACACACGGGCTTTTCCATTTATGATATGTTTTTTTTTGTCAAAAACACAAATATAGGTATTTCAATTACATTTTGATTGAACATGAGCGCAAAATATTGCTACAAAATAGTAGCACAGATATTGGTAAATTTTATCATTATTTCAAAGTTATTTTGCTGGAATAATAATGCAAATTTATGTATTATTATATTAAATTAATTTCAGAATTATTTCAAATAATACAATCTTCCTTCATTATTAGATATTTAATACAAGTCTTCATAATTATGAAACATATTTTACATCTTAGATAAACGATGGAAATTATAATTCTCGTAATAAAAGGATTACTCTGACTGAAAGGGAGGTTTGTATTGCTAATAACTAACGCAGCCGATTGGAAGCCTGACAGAAATACACAATGATTAATGCTTCAATATCCCGATGCTTTTTGAAATATTGTCTAAATTTATTTATTGCTTTTGTCGGCATTGATGCGTAATCCTATATATTATTAGAGGTGAAAATCACAATTGTAATTAAAAAGTTTGAATATATTTCATTACAACCAATGCTTAAGCGGATTTAATTTTATGGTTTAATATTCTTTAAAGCAATCAAGTTAGGTGCTGATGATTTCATTTGGTTAAAAACAGTTAAATTTGTTTTTTTTTCGAAGGTTTATGTGTAGCTAAGGAATTTATATATCAATTATCGCTTTCTGTACTTTTGCACAAACATAAATCGAAAGTAAGTTTGGTATAGATACCCTTTTTGATTTGTGAAGTATTTTATGTTTATTTATATGTTGGTCGGGTTATGGTAATCTGTTTGAATCACATACTATGACAAAGAAGAATCACCCAATAAATGTATGTTGTATATATTCTTAAACCAAATACAGTAAACGCTCACGAAATAGAACCACTTTGTTCCCGAGGCAATTCTAATTTTCAAATTGTTCTAATTTCCGAACCGGGGATAAAAAATAATTAATCGTTCAAAAAGGTTTTTTGTTTATTATTTATTTATCATTACTTGTACACAAATAATCTGTAATGTGAGTTTGTTTTTTAGTTTTATAGTATTAGAAAGAACTATGTAGTTACGGAGCAACAAGAGATTGGACATGTGCTTGGTGGAATTCGATTTCCTATCTTTGTACCATTGTACCAAGCAAGTTGTTGACGCTTTCCATGGCTATAGAAAAAGGAATTATTGGTATGTCTTCCATGACTGTGTCGTCGCTGCTATCTGAAGCATCATCATCGCTATTGAGTTCGTCTCCAAGTCCATTTCTAACATCTTAATTTCATTCTTCGATTTCGTCTACACCAATGGAATTACTTGGTGCAATATCTTCCTTTCGAAAACTTCATTCCATACATGATCTTTTTGAAGTAATTGTGCTAAGGGCAAATCATCATCGCTGTCGTATTGATTGGTCCCAATTTAATAATTTGAACCAAGAATTCTTTAGTACGCTTTGTGGTAACTCATCCCAAGCTTGGTTCGAAAAAATTATTGCATTGCGAATTGAATGGCGTTTCAAAACAGTATTCATTTCACCACTTTCAGTTATTATATGAGCAAGAAGTTTACTTCTGTAAGTGAACTTTGTTATCTTTATGGGATTTCTATCCATTGGTTGCACGGCTGCTGTCACATTTGGTAGAAAGAAATGTGCAACTGTGTTTCCATCGGCATTATGAAGTTCCTCGATTGGAGAATGAGCAGAGCAATTATCAATAAGTAAAAGGGGCTTCGGAAGCAAATTATTCTCTTCAGAAAAATGGATGATCTGTTGAACGAAAAATATATTAAAAATCCTAAATCTAAAAAACAAGATTTCTTTTCCTCACCTCTGTAATAAATATTTTGTGAAACCATTCATGAAAAATCCGCGAAGTCAGCCAAGCATTTTTTGAAAAATTGTAATGAAGTGGATTATTAAATCCTTTAAAACACCTTGGCTTTCTTGCAATTCCAATAACTAATAGCTTTAATTTATGTGAGCCATCAGAATTTGCCTCTAGTAAAACTGAAATTCGTTCTTAATGTATTTTGTATCCAGGTGCAGACTTTTTCATTAGCAGCAACATATGTCTTATTTGGTAGGCAACGGAAAAATAAACCACTTTCATCGACATTATATGTATATTTGTGTAGAAAGTATTTTCCCGGCAATTTTCATGTAACGAATACCGTGTCGATGCTTAAAATTGGTTAACCATCCATCACTTGCATGGAATGCACTTTTATCTTTATCCGGGATACACTACACCGGAAATCGTCTTAGCTTTCGTTTTTAATATAGGTCCAGTTATTGTGCACCTTTTTTCGATTTGACTCTCAAAAAGGCGAATTTTCATTTCGGGATATTCAGCGCTATGTAAAGATTTAGCTTTAGAAGCCTGATACGTGTTGGAAACAGCATTTAATATAGAATCCTTTTTCGATTTTATATAGCTGACTGCAGACACCCTCATCAAGCATTCTTAATATCTTTACTTTAGTTTCCAATGACAAAGTGTTGTTTTACGCTTATTCGACATGTTGAATTTCTCTCACTTGCACTTTTGAACGGAGCGTCAGCGAAATATGTGAGCACGTATTAAATATTCACGTTCGAATCATCAAACATTCTATAAGCACGCGAAGGAAATCCCTATCTACATGTACTCGTATAATTCGGTGATTTCCCGTCAACACAAAAAGGAACGCTCGAGAATTAGAACTTTAAGATCTAATTTTAGAACCTTTAATGCATTAAAATCTCTAGTTCTAATTTCCGCACGATTCGAATTTGTGAGCGTCTACTGTATTGTACAAATGTTTACTGTATTGAGATTACTAATTACAAAAGGTAAAAAAAGTAGCAAGAAAGCAGCAAACTTTTGTGCCGTTTTTTTCCTAACCTTAACAAAAAAATTCTTTTCCTTTTTCTTTATTTCGGATCATTTTAGTGTGCTTTTGCGATTGTGAAAGTCTGTAGTTGTGAATTAGTTAAATAAAATGCTAGAAGAAAACCAAATTATCACTATCTAAGTGATTTTAAAAGAGGCTCGTATCGTTCGGGCAATTTCATTTCGTGGAGAAGTTAGGCGCACGCAAAGAAATATTGTTGCAGTTATTTGTTGTTGACGAAATTGGTATTAATAATGTATGTATCATCTCGAGGAGACTCTGGAAGACCTGGAAGAACCACCGAACGAGAAGAGTGGAGATGTCATATAATAATAATACGTTCCATATATTGGCATTTGGGTTGATAACTAATTCCCTTACATTAATCTTGCCATTAAATTGGAATGGCGTATTGTACAAATAGATTGGGACAAAGAAAGGAACAACATCTTTTTCTTTTTTATTATAGTACCATTATGGTTAGCGACGAGTCTAATGTCAAAAAAAGAGAAAGGAGGGGATCGATGGTTTAGTGCGGAATTATCATAGGAAGTATGACTCTTTAATATTCTTTGGAGACCATTTATGTACTTCGGGATACATCTACGAAGTTCTAGTACTATTCACTTTACTATATATCCAAGCGGGCCAAATATTGCCACATACAATGCGTATTCTCACTTTGCAATTATTACATTGCGATTTTTGCAAAAAGCCAACAGTAATATTCTCAAATGGCCTGCTCAGTCACCAGACGTATCGAACATGTCTGGGATGATACACTGAGGAATTCGTATGCTGTCTAATGAACAATAGCTACATCATATCCTACAAGTTGGAATTTGGTTTCACAGAAGTCCATAGAACATCTTATTGTTAGAAGTAGGCCCTGGCTAATAGCAAAATGTATGTGTTTATGTGTAGTGGTAACTCATTATTAAACTTTCTCTATAAAGGGTGCTAATTTCAAATTAAAGGATAATCTTTGATTATTCTCAACACTAAGCAATTGAACAATTTTTTTTAAAAATATATATTTTCTGTATACTAGGTGACTCGTTTCTTTTATCATATAGTATATAATGCTTATTCCTTTATTCATACAGAATCATATATAACAAGTAATTTGAAATTGACATAAGGGTTATTGTAGGAATTTCAGTTGATTGTATACGGTGGAAATTTTTCTACTAGATACATATAAGTATGTTTAATGATTGGGATTGTATAATGTATAATTGTATAATGCAATTGAATAATATTCTGCTAGATTTTCTGAAGAGTACGAGCGAGTATAGTATTACCCAGTATTTATTATTAGGGAAGATATTAAGATTTATTAAATAAGATTTTGACTTTTTTAAGTTCCTATCGACGATGAATTGTTAGAAGTTACTATACCAATTACGTTATAAAACCAATTTGGGAAAGGTGGAACGAAATCGTGTAGTTCTTTTAAACTATAATTAATCAAATTTTAGAAACTAAAACCTACTTCGTTTTTGAAAATTCTAATTGTAACTACCTTTTACATCATATATGTGATGCAGAAATCCTTGAAATAATTTTTCAAAAATTTCTGCATTACATATACATACATATATTACAAAAAGCGATTAATTTATAATTTAAAGTCATAAATACATCAGAAACAATGGAAACTTAAATTCATTGTAGCCATACATTTTGTGTATTAATGTATTGTATAAATAAAATTTTTGACATCTATAAAGATATTCTTTTCCTTATACATAATTTTGAAAAATGATATTCGTTAACATTTTAAAACCTAGTTAGAAAAAAAAAATTCTTTATGTTCTAAACCGACGAAGGTCATTTTGGAAAAATCAATAGACAGATTCATATGACTAATATTGCTTTGTCACTGGACTACCTTTTTCATTTACTTTCTTTATAGATATAAGACGCTTTAGTAAATAATACAATATAAGTTGAAGAGGAAATCACGTCGACGTATTGGAAAATATTTACTGGCATGGTACCAAAATAAGGAAAAAGTAATATTCGCCTACCGCGTAATATATTGCAATTTCTTTATTTGTTCAAGTCCAACGTATTTCACGGATAGAATTGCCCTTCGCATACCGATCCTCCCTCTACCAAAGATGTAACCGAATGTCTTGCACTCTTCTTTCTCTTTCTATTATGTTGATATTGAATATTTACTTGTATCATGTTTTCGCATTGAGCGAAAGTTTCGAACTGGTTTTGCATTTCCAGAGGAAAGAGAAGTGTTCAACCGCAGAAAAGCAATTTTATATTGCTTCTCTCTGAAGAACATAGTTCTGTAATATCTCGTTTTAGGGAAGTCAAGTCAATTTCAAAGACCAACAAATTATATTTTTAATGCACATGAATAGTTGGTTAAACATAAATTTGTAATTTTTCTTAATTTACATTTGTATTATATAGTTCTATTGGTAAATATATTAAAAGGCAAATATTTGAGCATAATCAGGTTTAAGCGATCATTTATATTTTGCGTTTTCATTCAAAGATATTGGATTATGGAACAAAGACTATGTAGAGCTTCATAATCCATTTAAACGAGAAATTAGTAAAGACATTGAAATACTAGTTTCAGTAAACGTTTACCAATAACGTGTTGATTTTCTCGGAGGAAATAATTGTATTTAATGATAAAACGTCGGAATTAAACTGCATAATGTCAATGAAAGCTAACTAGATATTATAAATTAGCCAGTACTTTTATAACTTAATAATGAATATAGTCCGTATTCCGCTCCATCTATCAACCACATTCACTGTAAAAAAAGTAATAGATTTATTATAAGCTATCCGTCAATAAGATTTCATTCATTATAATTTTCAAGCTTGCCTCTACTGAAATGAAATCATATCTGACGAGTGATATATAAAGAAGCAATATTACCTATCTTGTATCCCTTAATTGTCGTAGTACAGACCAAGTCTTCTGACTGTTAATGAAGACAAGTAATTATTATATATATTCTTTTTTGCGTGATTGCTTATGATATTCGGTCATCTAGAGTAGATTCATCGATTTTGAATGATATATATGTATGTCATCTTAATTTCCCACTGAAATTACATTTATTTTTGTACACCATTAGCATTTAGATTATTCATCTAAAACTTGAATCGAGCACAAGCAATGTAAATATTTATTTTAAATTGCTACAAGTTTCTAGTTATTTTATATGATAAAGTTATTCATTATTCCTTGTATTAAGCTTTCTAAATCATTCTTTTAATTTGTACATGAACATTACTAATTTTCTTTATCCGATAATTGATCTATTAAAGGCAGACTAGATAAAAATAAGTAAAATTTCGAATTACAAAATCAATGAAATGTATGTAACTAAAAAGTACCACATAGAAGTAGGAGTACGTGGCATTGTGTACAAATTCTAGCCTAGAAAATTTTAAATTGAAAAATTTCATTGGCGTGTGGGCTAAAATCTTTTCATAATGTAAACGTAACGTTTTATATCCTAATAAAATTAATTCATTAAAAACATGCATTTATAATAAATTGTAATTTAATTAAAATTATATAAAAAAATTTAAGCAATTGATTAACCTCATCAGTGTTGACACTATGATGTTTTATTACCAACAATAAGCGAATAATTTATGTGTAAGAAAGTATATTTACATTATTTGTAATTGAGCGTGTTAATAAAATAAAATTTTATTTATCCTTGGTTATTTCTAAGAGGCAGCGTTGTCGATAACTGTGATCAATAATAATACATCCGGCTGTTATTTCAATCAATAAGCCTTTATTTGTTTTTGTCAAGTTACCCTTACCCATATTTTTTTATTTCCAGTTTATACTGTGTATTTTAAATAGCTTTTGTCAGAAGCAAATACTGGGCCGGCTACTTTTGGTGTCGAATATTCTTATTTCTATATAATAGAGCCTTGTGTATGTAAAACAAGAGACTAGTCGCCTATTTTCTATTTTACTTTCAACATTAAATGCGGCAAATGAGGTAATTAACTTGCTGCCTCACCATAGATTAAATAATCGAAGACACTTCCAAATCTCAATCAATTTTTAACTATAATTGATTTCTTGCCTGTTAGTTCGGATCACGGTTATGTGGGAGTAAGTAGTTCAGAAATACTGGCATATTATGTTTTTCGATGCAATTGATAGAAGAATTTGCCAAGCATTGTTAGACTCGACGAAAACGCAAAACAACTCACATATTCTGCCCCGAAAAAAAATTTAGTTTCAATGTAGAATTGTCAACAATATCAGCAGTTGTGAAGATGAGGTATGCACAGTAGAAGAAAATTTCTACACTACACGATGGAAGAAATAGTAAGTGTATATACATATGTGTATACATATACATGTATATTGCTGTTGAAGATTAATTTAATTTTATCCTAATTGGACAACTTGTACTATAATTTGGTGAAATTGAAATTTTGTTCCATGACGTTATGTAACTCTAGCGACGTTATCGATTTTGTAAAATGAAATTGCATAGTCATCTATGGAAAACAAATAGAAGCTATTCTTTTATAATTAATAATAAATATACTATAGGAAGCTTGTGCTTTTCAAGTAGTTTTAAAATCTTTTCTAATAGTTTTTGAACTTCTGTTGTGTATTTTGTACTTTGTATTTCGTTTTGTGTTTGTTAATTTTTTCGAGGAATTAAATGTCGTAAATAGCTCTAAAGAAAGTTTATTTAATGATATTTGTAGAAAATTACTGAGACTTATGGAAAGAACACAAAAGCATAATCATTATTAATGTGTAGAGAATTATCTTCATGTACTATAATTTTTGCTTTTTTGTGTTTTGTACAATTTCATGCATATACTTCGACGCTGAAATATAATTAATATCTTCACTTATTCAGTTATTTATATCATGCAAAAGTATAATAAAATTCGTTTTATATAGACTGTTGATTCTTAGTAAAATACTGTATTCAAATAGATTATTCGGCTAGATGAAAAGATATTACTTATGATATATTGATGTACATACTTATATGTTGATTTAACAATTTTATGATGGTGTTTAAATATTCTGTTTGTGTATACATTTGTAAGATTTTGTTTTTTAAAACTTTTTATTTCTAGTATCTGTACGTACCAAAATTTACGGATTTTATTTATATTATACTGTAGTTTATGACGGTCCAGAGAAAGTGTCTATAATTTATATATTTTGAACAACTGCGCAAACCCAGTTGCTTCTTAATTTCTGTTAATGTGTAATGAATCCGTTATAAAGTATAAATCGAATATATAAGTAATTGCTAATATTTCCTGGAAAAAAAGAATTATATTTCATGCATCTGTATCTAAAGACGTGAAACATTTTTGCACAGTATGTCTGTGTTTGGAACAAATTTTTTGTTAAGATTTATGTTGAATCGATTAGAAAGAAAGATTGGTATAGGTAATAATTTAATTATGGTCGTACTTGATGACAATTTTACTTTTACAAGTTTTTAATTTTTACTAAATGAAACACTTTTGTCTCAAACATTTTCTGCTATTAAACCTCCATCATTGTTTAATAAATAATACAGCGAACAAACTAGTAGATAAGATAAATATATTTCGGAAGTAGCATATAAAAAACCATTTGATGCAAATTATGAAATCTAATTTATTGAGCAAAAGTCGTCAGCAGATTTTTTTCCTCAATATAGAGAACTAAATAAGTTTAAGTTTATGAGAAAATAAAAAAATTACAATACCAAATTAACAACGCCAGAGACGAACCAAATAATACGAATGATATAAGGTACAGTCAATACAAATGCACAGTATACTTATACGGTGGTTCTCTAGACATTACTTGTGTTACCATTATGGGGAGACGGCACGTCAACTACATAAAGACAGGTGAACCTTAGATGCCCAATAAGAAATTGGACTGTGGTAGTAGGTGCGTCCTATAATATAATAAGAAGTATCTTCTGTTTTTCTTCGCGCGGTAATTCGCCCTATCTGTCATGAGTGAATCGACGTATTGTATCTGATTGTCGAAAATTTAGCATTTATAAACACGAAGAAAGGTCAATGTCTCAATAGAAAATCTTGAGCTTGCTATAGATATACCAAACATAATCGCTGATACTTTATTGGGAACTGTAAGTGGAATTCGTGAATGTTGTCAATATTGTAGCGAAAGCGATGCCGCCCATTTTTAACAACATAACAATTTTCCGTCCTTTTGTTTTCTTTATTTTAGTCTTTATATCAATGAAGAACCTATTTAGACAATAGCTTTTTATTAGCATTCCATAGGTGACTCTACAACTTCTATTTTCAGACATTATCTCAAAAATTATATAAAGGATAACTCATAGATTTGTATATCGGTGGAAACTCCATTACCAGTTTATGTACGAAAAAATACGTAGTGTAATTACGAAAATAATCAAAGAAGTCGTTACGATTACTTGACATGTCATAAAACAAAATTTTGATTCTATCAAATTATAATTATTAGGACAAATTATCCAGTATAATATATATATATATATATATATATATATATATATATATATATATATATATATATTCTGTTCCAGAATATTCGAGGTAAATCAAAACTTCTTGGGAAACCGCGAAATTTTCAGAAATGATGCATTTAACACAGAGAGCGATAGAGAAACATTGATTCTGATTTTATCAATGCAGCGGATTGGTGTTGCCTAATATGGATAAATTTAACCTTTCGTCCTCTCGTCCTTAAGTAGTAATGTATTGTGTCATAGTGTGGCCTTAGCATCAAAGGACGTTTAAATAGAAACTAATATTACAATTAGAACACGACTTCAATAGAAAAGTTATTATTTATATGAGTGGGGGAGGGGGGGGTACGATGAAAATAGCGAGATTGAAAAATGAGAGACTGCCAAAACATTATTACACAACAATATTAATATATATACATGTAATATATATATATATATCAGTTAAATATAGAAAAGGTACTCAAAATACCAATTTCAAATATTAAACGTTCTTTTGAAACACTGCTCTGCAAGATAGGTCCAAGAGAGTCACTGATAATTATTGAACTTCTTTGTAATTTATATCAGAATGTACTCTGTTGCTTTTCCTTCAGTAAATTAAGAGATTTTCAAAACAAAATGAATATATATATTAATATTTTTTTCTTCGATATGATTGCGTTCCCCATTTAGTATTATCGCGCCCCCTAGGAAAGATGCCCCACAAATTGAGAATTACTGGTACATGTGTGCCATACATATGTATGTTGCTTCTTACAAGAGTTACGCATACATAGTATGGTATACGCAGTAGAATTTTCTGGTGTCAAATTTAACACCAGGCGTCTGTAGTTTACATACCAAAACATGTAGTGTAAGGTAGTGTAAATTCGATATATTTTTGGGTAGCGTGTTCAAACAACGACAAGAATAAGTCTATACATGTTCTGGCGTCCTTACTTTCTTCCTTGGAAGCACTTGTTTTGCGATTCTGTTGCCCTGTGTTGCCCTGAAATATGATTGCAAAAGCATCATGGTATTTCAAAAACGCCCTCTTCTTTGAGGTCAATTTTGTCCTTCAGATTCTTATACAACTGCGAAACTTTCTTATCTGTAGTATATACTATATGCATTTCATATTTTCTCAGCATCTGTCCTATTCTGTCTATTGTTCTCTAAACTTAAAATAATCGATTTTTTTTTGGATTGTTTCTTTCCTCTTTTCCTTTGTATTTTTTCTTTTTGTTAATCTGTCTTATCTTATTTCTTTCCGTACATAGTTTTCTATGACTTCCCGTTGAGGAATCCGTTCGAGTATGTTATGTTTTCTGTACACTGTGACTTAATGTTCGCTTTGTTTTACGTGAAATGAGGACGTCTAGATACGGCAACGATTCATTTTCTTTGGTCTTCATTGTGAACCGTATTTTTGCATGTATACTATTTAAGTGATTCAGGAAATTTTGTAGCCAAATAATAAAAGTGTCGTATACGTAACATATATATATATATATATATATATATATATATATATATATATATATATATATATCCTTCGCAACTGAGCGGAATATTAAGAACGCTAACAAATACAAAACGATGGTAGTCGATAAAGAATACCAAACAGAAGAATTCAGAAAACTATGTACACGAAGGATTAACACAAAATAGATTCACAGTGTGTATTTGATTTTCGAGAATGTAAGTCAAGTACGGAATTTGGCTCTGTGCGGATTTTGCCGCGATTCTAGGTCGGCACTTATAATTAATTATCTACTGACTATGATAATTTAGTTCTCGAAATATGTATACAGAATATGAAAATTATTATGATTAATTTAATCAACAATAGTGTCCATTAAAATTTACGTACATAGATTTAGATATATGATTTTGCGAAATTTAAACTACTAAACAATTATCGTTAAATGTTTCTCATTTCTAACATATTTTTTAAGTCAACAACGCAAATTTTATTAAACATAGTGCGATGTACGTACTAAATTTTCCGGTGTCAAGTGTAACACCAGATGTCACTAGTTTATGCACTGAAACATATAGCGTAAAGTAGTGAGAATTATATGAATTTTTGTGTCAAAACTGCTAAATCGATGTCAATTAAAATGAAAGAAACTCCTGTTGACACCTACGAAATAGGAAATTTGACATAATAGTAAAAATGTAAAAAAATTGCATTGTCGTTTGTGTGTTTACTCAAGGGTGTCGGAAACTGTCAACTGTGTTAGCCGTGAAACAATTAGCTCAGTCTATAGTAAAACTTATTTCGCACGTTTTGTCATTTTCTATGTTTATTAATGCTTTGACGAACTTCGCATAATCTATTTTTCAAATCTTCAACATCTGCCAGTTGTTGAAACTCTTTATGGTGGATAACCTCATAAGAAAAAAAATTGTATAAACACAAAGCGGTGTATATAGTAGAATTTTTCGATGTTTATATAACATCGAGCGTTAGTAGATGAACATCAAAATATGTAGCTTACTATAGTATAAACTATATACAAGTTTGTGTCAAAACCACTAAATTAAATGTCAACTAAATTCATAAATTTTAGCATCTATGAAATTTAACACGATAGTCGTAGTATGACATTTTTATGTACGGATCTAACGCAGAACACACATGCAATAGTGTCAAAAACTTTACATGTATATTAGCATATTGGCATTGTAATATTTGTCTTCAAATATTTAGCTTGTATTCATGTCATTTAAGTCAATTCATTAGTTTGGTGAATATGGTATTATGAAGAAATCTTCGTGATATTAAATTCTATGTTATTTGTCTGTAAATAACAAAAAGAAAGCAGTTAACTGGAAGGAAAGGTCGTGAATCATAGCTATACATGAAGTTAAACTTTCCAAAAGAGAAATTGAGCCACGACTAAAAATTTCAGAATATTAACTTTGCATATTACAAGAATAACAACAGACAGTGAAAACAGTTACATTAGTGTTCTGTTTAAGAAATTACATGCCCACAAAAATTGGACAAATGACCAGTAAAAATAAGTTCTATGATCAAATCTGTCGAAGTTTGAGATTCATAGAAATAAATTTCGTACATTTTCCGTCATCGCGCTGTTTTGAGGATGGCCGCGTTCGAAAATTAGTCCAAATAATAGAAAGAATGACGAAAATATGCATTTGGATATACTACAGATACACGGAATTCCAACAGGTCTTGACATAATAGACGAGAAGTTATTGTATAAACAAGACTACGACCCTAAACGTATCATCAAAACAGTAAAAATTTTTTTTGAAAGTTTACCCAACATCAAGGGAATGCTTGGATTGCCTTAAAAAACGTTTGGAGTAATATATATAGAAAGATTATTATTGACAATTTACATTATATTTATATGCAGTGGAATTATACGGCTGTCAATAAGGCAAAAGGCAGTTATTTTGATGAAAGTCAAATATAATGTATATTAGCATTTAGATGTTTCTTCATTACTTGATTAAGTTTTATTAGTGTATGTAGTTTTTGTTACAGATAGATTTCTCAGTAAAACTGAGGCATCTATTTTATTTCATACTTATGTGGTGCGATTTAAAAAGAGCAGATGTGTAACTTAGATTTTTATGTATTCTTATGTTAGTGTCTATTTTGTTTGCTGTTTTAGCTACTTCAGCTTATCAAAGAATATTTCTATAATTTTCTTTCATTATTTGTATTATTATTTGGAAAGTTTTATTGGAAGTAATTACAGGAGAATGCGGCAAGTTTAGATATCCATACGCATAAATCATATATGACATAAGTGACTGATTGTCATAGTGTAAAAAATAAATATTTCTTATATAAATTTTAGAATGTATAAGCTAATCTAATATTTTGATTAAATTTGAGTAATGTTTCCTTTCTGTCCTGTTATTTTTTCCTGATACAGTCAATTTAAAATAAAATCTATTGAAAATAATAATATCGAGTAAAATTATAACTAAGCGATGTGCTAAGTAGGGAAAGTTATGTATTTTACTATTTTTTCAATTTCAAATTTTACCCTACTTGAATGTTCAGTATTATGTAAAATATGTTGAATTTTCTAGACATTAATTTCCTTTTTCATATATAATACACGAGCATATATTAAGTATTCGATTTTGTTTCCCTTAAGGGAAAGAAAATGCGAAAACTGGCCGTCAGTTTGAAATACTGCAAAACAAAATTGTCTATAACTCGTGAAAATATTCGGATTTAACCTCAAAACAAGTTCAGGGCGAATATCAATAGCGTTCAGTCGGAATATAAAAGAGGTATAATATCCATCCAACCGGCCGGAGATAGTAAAATAACGCAATTTCAAGACAGCCGGCTTTGCCCTGTCAATGTTTATGACGTTGCCCGACTGGGGTTGCTGTTCTCTGTGTCTACTAAACACGCATGTGGTGGTTTCTGTCTCGGTCTCTAGCGGTTTGTGGAACACAATATCGATGATTTTTATTGCTTTCCTATTCCCTGTCGACCCGAATAGTACTGGACGACATAATCTCTGAAGAAAGTGACCTGCGGCGATATATCATTCGAAAGTCGACACAGAATTAAATTTTGTACACCGGTTTATAAATAGGTATGTTATCCATAAGTAATCGAGTGCTACACTGTTATTTACATACACTTTTTTTACTTATAACATATTTTTAAATAATTACTATTGTAGCTAAAATCATAACATAATAAAATTATAAAGCAACGAAACTGCGTCATCATATGAGCTATTTTACTACTCACAATGCTTGCCTCCTATATGCAACATATATGAGGGGAGCATACGATGTCGACTTATTAGGACAGGTTTCAACCGATATTAGGGATTATAACCTTTAATTGACAAAGTGACAACTGGCAAACATTCCTAAATAGTCCTTTAGCTTTCGAACTGAAACTATTGTTTGGTCGGAAGTGTATACGTATTTGTCTTTAAGTTAATTCAAATGTAATTGAACTAATTAACGAATTGACAGCTAGCGAAAGTTGTTAAAAAGCTTCATATTTATGAATGAGTTTCGTCAATTAACCATTTAGTAGCTACATTTCCCAATTTTAGTCTAACTTTACTATAATTTTGCTCAGTTAATATTGATTATACAGTTGCTGCTTTCATTTCAATTAAGAATTAGTTAGTAGTGCTTTTTAAAATTAAATTTACATACATACATATTTAGCTTTTATTTCTGCGACTTTTTCAAATAAAAAATGCTGTTAATAAAATTTGTACAAATAGAAATCTGTTAAAACAATAAACATATATTGAAATGTGCTTCAATAAAATATCTTTAATTTTAAAATTTAAATGTTTGTCGCAAGAATAATAGGTATAAAATATTATTATTCTTATTATAATTACTTCATTTTTATTCTAATTTTCTGTTTCTTAAAGGAAATCCGTGATTAGAAATCATGACATCCCTTTCAATCATTCATGACCTTTGAGATACATAGGTTTGCGCAGGAACAATAAACAGATACTAAATAATTCAAAAGCGGTGAGTAAAAGAACGAGAAGTGTCTGAAATACATAGCAGAAAGGATAGACGAAGTGTGCGAAGTATGTATACATATGGGAGAGTCCCAACATACACATAAAGGAAAATCCACTGTGGTGCCACAAGGTTGTAAAACTTGAATTGCCATCTAGGTAGTGAAGTCTGTAATACTATCCCTTTCCTGAGGCAGAAATATTTAAATTTTATTATAGTCACTCCGTATAGGTTCTGTTTGATTCTTATTTTCTTTCCAGGTTTTTTTCAAAATGTATTTTGTACCTGTCATTTATAAATAGGCTTGTCATTTTCTCCAGGCGCGACAGTATTTATGTACAGACAATCAAAAGTGAGCGAAAGGAGTAATAACAATCGCCGATGCAGAAAATAAAGAAATATAAATAATTTTAAAATTTCTGAAATATTGAAACCTTTTTGTAGCTGTTATTACGTAGCGCGATGTGGATAACTTTGGTGAAAAGTTTCCGCAATTAAATAAGTATGTCCACTTTTGTCTCGGTCAACAATCTTCGCTGTGATTATAATCTTTTATAATTGTCATAAATAGTTCGTAAATATGTTTCAACGGAAGTATTTGAAATCTTATCTGACATTCCATAATTTGTACAGCTTCGTCAAAATTGAATTGTAGAATCACAGGCTTAATTTGTTGGAAATACCCAAAATAATAAAAAGTTTCAACCAGGTTCCCCAATGTGTAAGGATTATCTTAAAGGGAACACCGTCTGTGAAATTCCCGTATTCCTTTGGTAAGATTTGAGAAACACTTTTACTATTTGATATTAATACATCCACATCTGGAAAACATCCTCGAATAGTTTGTACCATAAGATGTAAAGCATGAACTTTACACGTCAGGTGTAAAAGTCTCTGACAGTCTTCTTTAAGTGATTGGCTTACAGAACGCATTGTCACAATTGATTGGTTGAAAGTTCAAATTTTCAAAACTTTTTGCTAGCTAATAAAATTGAATATGTCGGTTTAAGGGGTTCCAGGATACGAATAACAGAATTTCATCAATGCATAACTACAGATGTTTGTCCTTTACTACAGCTTTGATTCTATTTTCGATTTCTTCTCGTAGAGATAGTAAATAGTCATGTAACGCTGTCGGAGATTATAGCTTCCTGTTGGAATTGTATTTATGTCGGATCGAAACTGTTCTTTATTCCGTAAGTTTAACGGTAAACTACATGTTAAGATTATTAAAAGTAAATATAGCATGAATTCAACTAGTGGTGGCCCGCCATTTTTTTATCTATGCGTTTTTACTGCAGTCATGTTTGTTCCAACACATCAGTGGTTTATGGTAAACTTTATATATTATCGTAAAACTATTATAAAATAAATTAGGAAATTCCCTGATATACTTCCTGACCGTGTCAACAAATGGTCACCTTTTTCCCTTCTGCACGCTCGACAGATTTGTCTATATATGGTATGTAGGCACATGGGCGCATACGTATTTCATATAGCGGATCCTGATCTGTTGCGTCGGGATAAATAACAAACACATTAATAAACAATTTCAATTATTTCCGATATTAGGATTTTTTTGAATTCAAATTTGTGAAATCTCTTCATAATTTCATATCTTTATCCAAAAAATAGATAGAAGTGTCTGTGGTTAATTGTATCCAAGAAATAAATGTGTTAACATTTAAAAGTATTGTGTTGCGTAATATATTTTATCTGAAACATCAATTATAATATAATAACAGTTTTTCTAGGGTATGGATAACTTAAAATCGCGATTTGTATTGGGCATTACAAATATTGTTTAATAAGGTTTCTCAACTATAAAAAATAGATAAAAAGTAAATATATATTATAAAATTTTCAGCGAGTCTCATTTTCCGAAATAGTCAGTTTTGCTTAACATAATTATATTGTATTATATTTACAAATATTAGTACGGCAAACCTCTTTTTGTAATTATTTGCAATTTGTTAAATTATGAAATATGTATTTGGGTCCCGGTGCAAGTATAAATAAATTTAATTTAAATTTCGGTCGCTGTCTAAAGAGGTGGAGAAACGGTGTGGTATAATATGTATAAATATCAGTGATATTCTCTTAATATTAAGCATATCCATTAGGTAATAATTTACTGACAAACGTCTTTGTGACATTTTCATTCCATTTCACAAGTTTTTCCAATTCAATTTTTATTATAATTTGTTCGTTGTCCTCTAGAAAGCATATGAAATTACTTATGGATTCTTCCAGTCTTTCCTTTTATTTCGCCTATCGTAATATTAATAAATAGTCAATACATTCTAAAATAACTCGCTGAATGTGATTAAATGTCAGATGGTTGAATATCGTCTAAACACATCCAACGATGTTCTAGTTAAAGATTTGGTGTAGTTAAGTTCTATTTGAGGGAAGAAATATAGTCTCATACTTAAACAGATTTATGGTAGTTAGATTCGCTAATAGGGTTTGCACTCTGTAAGACTTATTTTCATTTTTAAGGAAAGTATCAGACATTCATAAACAAATTGACTATCGTTCAAGATTTATTATTATGTCGCTATTGGTACTAAACACTTTTTAACAATCGTATTTCTTCAAAATTGAAAACAAATATATTTTGCAGTATTGGTAAAAGAATATATTTTTGAATATAATAGATAGTTTTATTTTCATTGTTTCTTTTCTAAGAAAAAATTTAATCCTTTTTAACCTTAACTTAAAGCAGACAGTATTGGTTTTAGCTGGTATTACTATACTATAGATGTAACCTCTGATAAATATATAGTGACTAAAATAATTCTATGTAGATTATTAAACTGTTTTTATGCTTTTATTAACTATATTTATATATTATATAGGAACTTATCTCTTTAGTAACTTGTGATGTAATGTATATATATGTAATATTACTATTAAACAGCGATCAACTGGTGTTTCACATATTTTTGAAACTAAAGCAAAATATCTTTTTAAAAATTAGATTTTTGTTTTACAAAAATATACATTTTTAATTACAAATCAATTTTCATGAAACTGTTTGTTCTAATGAAGATGTAATTTATAAAATTGCAATTATGTGGATTACATGAGCTTGTTCTTGATATGTCTTGTATTTGTTAATATGGGTGGATAAAAGTTTTGATCTGTTTCGTGAAGTAAAAATAACTATCGAATACGGTAACATATAATCATCGCCAACATAAATAAGTGTATCCAATAACATTGCTAATTGAGTTTTTCTCTTACAGAAATCGAAATTTAAAATAAAATTTCTTGGTAACCTACCCTGATAGTCCGTATGAGTTCTAGACTACGCGAGGAATGTAGTGTGACCGCCCGCGCAATGAATATCTATTATATTCCTAAAGCTCGTTTTCTTTAGTTTGAGTTATACTGGTGACAGAAAAATGCCATCGATATTGTATATTGTAATAATCCAAAAGACCCGAAAAATGAAATATAAATGAAGATGCGAATTGCCAAGATATTACCCAATTAAAAGAAATCCCAGGTGAACAGGTCATGTTTGAGACTATAAGACTTTTTTTCACATAATAAAACTGTGAGCATCATCTAATTAGAAAATTATATTCTTAATATAGCTTTAAGAAAAGAGAATGGCGGCGTTGCGTATTACCAGTCGTGTAAACACCAGTATTGGAGAAAATCTTTTACATGTAATAATTAACTTGTCTACGTCTGGGAATTCATTTCTAATAATTTGCTTATGTAATCTAATCCATGAGTGAAGCAGGTAGTTTGGAGCCTTTTTTAACTATAGCCCACTCTAGCATAACAAAACTATTTGCTTGATAATCCTTTGTGGGTGGTCGTTTGGTTATGTTGTTTACAGCGCCACATCTATGTTTTTACGGCAAACTTTAAAAAAGCACAGCAATATTAACAGTAGTTGCTTTAATGATCACTGTTTCAATGTTCAATGAGAGTGAAGAAGAATTCAATTTAAAAATTAAAAGACTAAACAGAAATAATATTAAGAATAGCAACAATAATAAAAAACAACTTTAGCAAGGTAAAAGGTATTAGTAATTTAAATTAAACTATAAATAATTATAAATAGAAAATACGAAAAAATTTAAGAAATACGAAAAATATATAGCTAATTAATTCAATAACAGACCTTTGTAATGTCTTACACATAGGACTTGCGTTACGACTTGAGACCTAGAGTACACGCAGGTTGTAGTGCGACTAGTAAGAATTAAATTCTTTTAACAACTTATGTTTCAAACTTATGGAATTAATTAATAAAGAATAATTAATGATTTAGCTTTCACACTGCACTCGCCTACAAAGTATGTTTTTCTAAAGGATGAACTACGATAAAATCAATATTTACGATTTTTTAAATGTACATATATAATGTAGTGTAACTTTAACCAAAAAACAGTTAATAATTTTTGAAGAGCCAATTCTGTAACTTATTAGTTCTTTTCTAGTTCAGTTAGTGCATGGTTTCGTGAAGATTGAATTTTCTTTTTGTGTTTTAAGTAAATCAGTAGCTGGATGCTTTCGTAGGAATTCCTAAATATTTTTTATATTCCGGATGTGGACGATGGAATGGTAAATCAATATCTTAGAGGAAAATCTAGAAATAGGTAGTTTGCGACCGAAGATTACCGTATATCGTCACGAAGCGGGTGGGTCTATGCCGGAGAGAGTGGTTAGCGGGATATCCTCGATACTCGAAGATTAATGGGAGTCAGGGGAGAATCTAACCGCCCCTGTCTATGCCACGTGATTGGAAGTTGCAACCTATGAGCTGACCGAACATACTCCAGTTACAATATTGTATTATTTCGACAGCTATTATTATAAAGAAAAAATAGCATTCTGAAATTTTGATAGTACCATAAATCGCATACTAATATTGCGTATATATATGTATATATACATATATGTGTATGTATATATATATATAGAGTCTGTCTCAGAGAAAACGGAACTTTATTAAAATAAAAGCAAAAGCAAAATTCCTTTATTTTATTCAAAGTAGTCGCCTTCGATTAATTAACATGTCAAATTAATTTTTAAGTTCATCTTTAGAGATGTCCTTCAGATCGCTGTCCTACCTTTTTAATGGCTTCGAGGCCGGCATAACGCTGTCTTTTAATTGGAAAATGTAATTTGGAGTATAGATAGAAATCACATAAGGACCAATTCGGTAAATAGGGTGGAAAGTTGATGGTTAAAATGCCTTTTGTAGTTAGAAAATCAATGATAAGCGCCAAGCGATGAGATGGTGCATAGTCATGTATTAAACGCCAGTTACCATTTCATGATATTGAGGCCATACAACACGAATACGCGCCAAAGACGCTTCATAACACAGTATTGACTGTTTGACTAGTTGGTACAAACTCTTTGTGCACTATGCTTTTCGAATCATAAAGACAACCAATATTGTCTTCACTTTTGACTTCTTCGAACGGCTTTTTTTCTTTCTTTCTTTCCTCGGATGCTTCCGTTCAGAGCCTTGACGTTTGCTTTCTGGATCATATTGAAAACACCACGTCACCTCGCCAGTTACAATAGAATACGTTTTCGTCCTTTTTTAGCTTTTAATCAAGTCTGCACAATGTTGAATTCAGTTAGCTTGTGTGGTACAAACCTTGCACAAATTTTTCTCAGTGTCAAATGCTTTGTCAAAATGCGAAGAATTGAATCTTTGGAAATATTTAATTCCTTTTACACGAATTGTAATAAGAATTTTCGCTCATTTCTGATAAATTCACGCACAAATTCGATGTTCCATTCCGCAACCACAGATTTTCTTGCACCAGAATGTTCGTCGGCATTTATGTCCGTACGATCGTCTCTTAATCGTTTATACCACTTATACACACTCGTACGTGATAAACACGCATCACTATATATTTGTTTCATCAAATTAAACTCTTCAGTAAATGATTTACCGAGTTTAAAACAGAACTTGATATTTGCTGTTTGTTCAAAATTCATTTTTCGACGAAAGCCAAATACACACTCTTACTTTGTGCACAATTTTTCTGCTCCTAATGTTGCAAATATCATAATATTTTGACATAATCACATGTATCACTTCATTCCATTATACCAAAATATTACACACTCAAATACCCCTTACTTGTGATTTCGTTATAATTATCTTTATTTTTGTTCTTTAATGAAAACGTTTGTTAATTTACATACAGTATATAGTAATAAAAATCGTGTTTAAATTTGAATCTCGTTTTCTGATTATATAGAGATAATCTATGAAATAATATCAAATTGATTTTTTAAACATTGTAATATACAATATAATGTTAAATATATGAATAAACGAATAAATAAACAAATAAATCACATCATTATACATTGAAATTTGACAATTAAATCTTATTTCTTATTTAAGTTTATTAAGTTTAAATTACTCTAACTAGAGGTGTTTATTCAATCGAATTACGGTAATAGAAAACTATATTTAAACAGTACTGAAAATAGGTCTTTAGAAATCTTGAAAATATGAAATTGAAAATAACTTTGAAGTGAATAAATCTAATACTTTTTTATTAAACAACATACAAAATTTACAAATTTATTCTGCAAACTTTATAAACTTTTATAACCAGTGATAATGGGGTTTTAAAAGTTGATAAAGTTTATAGATGTATGTATATTGTTTTAAGACTGTTTTTTATTACACTAGAAACTGTTTCTTTGAAATAGCAATTCATTGGATTTTATTATAACTTTGCTAGTTTATTTATGGTAAGTAATATGTTTATTTATTTGACCTTAAATATATTAAAAATATAATTGATCTTCTATTTGTTTGAGTTATATTGATTTACTTCTTATTCACACTTTAATTTCTGTACCAAAATATAATTTTTTCCAATTAGTCGACAGATTTTACTATAACTTTCTACTTATTGACAATAACGTACTATTATTATATATGTATATGAATTAATTCTAAATATGTATTTGTTTAGACTCATGGGTTCGATGTGTGTCTATACATAAGGATACAATAAGTTAATTCAACAACAATTACAAATATTTTCAAAATATGTAACTTATATGTGGTTTAAGTGTCTCTAATTTAAAAAATTTCAAATATATTATCAAAGGAGACTATTATTGTGTTTAGTAGTAAGTATTAAGCTTAATTTAATTTCTTAGTGTGATACATGATTAATTATATACATTCAGTATAGAATATTCGCGAGATTCGCGATTCGTATACGAGATTCATTAAATTTGCTATAAATGTTTATTACTTTTTAGTGATCAAGTAATTAATACATGTATATACATATGCATATGTTCCTAATTAGAACGTGGTGCATATATGAATATTTAACGATTTTGTAAATCGACTGCTGTAATTCGGAAAAATTCTGAAATTATTAATATTATTATTTCTTAATAGGCATCCAATCTATGTTGAATTATCTGTGTATTATAACAACACTCTTGTAATTTTATCTAATATCGTCTACTTATTTTTCTTCAATTTCCAATTATTTAATACTTTACTATGTCAAACATCTTCCCTTTCACATTTCATAACCACAATTTGTGGCCATTCTAAAGATGAATTTTCGATTAACTATAAGTATATTAATTTCTGTCTCTGCTGATGAAGGCTAGTCTTTTCCTTCATAATCATGCTAATATGAAAATAAATAAATAAATAAAAAAATTTCCCGCTCACAAGTTCTGTGTGATGCAGATTTTTCTTATGTTCCTATACATGACAGAGGTTACACTACACTATTTGCTTTTTGCTATTTGTTCTAACAGTAATATTGAATACGTAGATGATAAAAATTTCTCTAAATTAATTTCATAGTAGACGTTAAAATAACATAAACATGAACTGGTAAGAAATATCCATATTGTAAAGCTTCTCTGGGTAGAAGCTTCTCTCGACAGAGCTTCGATATTACAAGATTTCTTACGTTCTTATTCTAACTAAATGACAATATATGAGAACTAATTTCAATAGAAACCTAAATAAAAAGCTGTTTTTAAACGTTAACGCAAATACAAATATTCTGTACATTTATCGGTAAAAACATTGGTTAAAATTATAATTTGCAGAAGAAAAGTAAAAAAATCAAGCAGCACAAATACCGCAAATCTATAGATAAACATTTACAGCATTATTGTAAACGAATGACTATAGATAATTAATACTGAACATTTTACAAACAAATAACTAGTAGCTACAATAGAATAATTACACAACTGTTTATAAAGAATTGATGAATTTGTCTTGTTTAAGAAGGTGTTCTGTCTATATGCATAAGAGTACTCATTATTTAGTAAATTGTTAAGTTAGTAGACAATAGTAGAAGCTAGGAGGGTTCTAGTGCAAAATCTCATGTATTTTCTTATGAAGCTTCATTTTGAAATTTTGGAGATTGTTTATTGGTGGGGGATGTAAATCAAGGGATAATTTTATAATCCTATGTGGGGGTGTTTTCAAATTAATAGGTGTGAGTAAGGTGATAGGAGAGGTTGGAATGGTTGGTGTCCGCAAGGAAATTACGGGAAGGAAGGAAGTCTGCACGGAGGCCAAACGGATGTTGCTGAGGGATTTGTAATGTCCGCCCCGACTTAGTGATGACTCATGCCGGTTATAGTTTCATATACGGTCACCACGAGACCTCAGAAGGCGCTGAGTCGGAGGCCAGCTATACTGGCGAACTGAATTCAAGCTTCTTGAAACTCCAAATGCGGTCTAAAGGTAGCGTTCGAAGAAATTTTATAGGTGAAATAATAAAGGCTATCACGTGATCATTAGTAGCCAATTAAACGATACTTATAGTAACATAGAGGAGAAGATACAGACGCCAATGTCTACCATTGAGTTAAGATGCAATCTGTTCAACAATTTAAAGCAACCCCTTTCTATACTAATACGGAAGATCTTAAAGTAAATATTGAAACATGTGAGAAACGAAAACTCACAACGGCTATTGTCAATGTGAGAAGCTTCAAACAAAAATAACACGCTCTTCAAATAAATGAAGGAAGTTTGACACCGAGGAAGTATACTGTTTCTAACCATGTTAAATGGGAAAATATTTAATCCGATTTACGAACAGAAATTATTATTAATCTACATCCTATTGACCCGAAATTGTTCCTGGAGGATGCTACTGCCTTATTTCGTAAAAGAATTTTAAGTGTGTTGAGGAAGGAAGAGATCGTCAAGATAAACACTATCTTTTGTAGTGAATTTACAAAGCAACAGGCCGAATAGGAAGTTAATGAAATTAAATACATTAATATCAAAATATGGCAATTTACGGAGAGATAAAACTGCTAACAATAGCTAATTCTCGCAGAACTTGAAGAGTTTCAAGAAAAAGACAAGTAAATGTTAATAAATTTACCCCACAACTAGGACCATCTTACATAGAACTACCAGACTGTATTGAAAGAAAACATGCAATTATGAATGTGAAAAATAATGCTTAAAAATGTTTCGTATGGGCTGCTGTATCCGCGCTATATCCAGTAAATAAGGATCCACAAAGAATTTTGAAATATCCGAGCCCATCACCTGTGTTAAATTCAATAGGAATTTATTTCCCAATGACAATCAAACAAATTGTACGGTTCGAAAAACAAAATAACGTTTCAATAAATGTATATATTCTTAAAAGTATTAAGGAAACGCTCACCACTTTTCCCACATACTTAACCAAAGCTAAGCGAAGCAAACATGTGAATTTACTGCTGCTTATTCAGGATACGTATTGTGATGAAAATCCAGAAACTGATATTGGAAACAAATTAATACTACCTAAATACCACTATGTCTGGATTAAAAATCTATCTCAGTCGATTTCTTCTCAATTATCTGCGCATAAATCTAAAAGATACTTTTGTGACCGATGCTTACACTATTTCTATACAGACAAAAGTCGAGATGAACATTATATGGACTGTGTTCAAATGAATCATTGCAAAATAGTTCTTCCGACTGAAGATGGAAAGTATATTAAATTAAAGAATCTTAAAAATAAAGTAAAAACACCACTTATCATCCACAGTGACCTAGAGTATCGGCTAGTACCCAACTAAAATAAATACAAATATCAAGAACACCTAACCTGTAGTATCGGATATTAAGTTAAGTGTTCATATAATGACTCATAATCGTTTTATAGAAGTTATCGCGGTCAAGCTTGTATAAAATGGTTTGGTAAGGAAGTGGAAAGTTTTGTTTAAGACTTAGAAACTGTTTTCTTTTCTGCACTACCTATGGAAGAATTAGCACCTGAAGAGCAACCTAATTATAATTACGCATGTACTTGTCAAATTTATGATAAATTTTTGGATGGGAAAAATGTATCGTGGACCTAGCAATGAAGAATGTAATATAAATTTCCAAGTCCTATCGTTTTTCATAATTTAAGCAGATACGATTCGCACTGCATTATTAAGAATTTAGCAGAGGATTTGAATGGACGTATTGATATGGTGCCAGCAAACAAAGAAAAATATAACAGTTAGATGGAAATCTAATTAAGTTTAGATTCATAGATTGTTTCCGATTTATCACTTCCAGGTTACTTATACTAGCGTCGTATTTAACAGAGTACATCTAACTCGAATCAGAATGTCCAAATCTAACTAACGAAAAATTAAAACTGCTAACACGAAAAGGAGTATACCCCTATGACTATTTTGATTCGGAAAACAAATTTAAGGGAACGAATATTTCCCAAAAAGACAAAATTCTTCAATCAATTCAACAATAAAGATATTACGGAAGAAGACTATGATCATGCACAAGAAGTATGGAATAAATTTATTAACAAAACTTGGGCGAATATTCAAACTTATATCTCAAGACAGATGTGTTATTATTAACCTGCATTTTCGAACAATCTAGGAACAGCTGTATGGAAACGTATGAACTAGATCCGGCGAATTATTTCACATTACCAGTTTTCACGTGGGATTGTATGCTAAAGCATATAGACATAACTTTGGAATTGTTAACTGATATAGATATGGTTATGTTTATTGAACGAATAATCTGAGGTGGTCTCAGTCAGTGTTCGCATAGATACCTTGAAGCAAACAACAAACACATGCCCGATTATGATTCATCCCAACCAAACAATTTCATTATCTATGTTGGTATAAGCAATCAGTATCGTTGGGCCATATCTAAACGTACCATATTGTAAATTTGAATGAATAAAAAAAATTGAGAATTTCAATGTTATAGACGTACCTGACGACAATGATACAGGATATATTATGGAGGTAGATATCGAATATCCAGAAGAACTACAGGGTTTACGTTCAAATATACCCATTTGCTCTCAACATATGTTTATCCGCCCCAAGAATAAAAGACAAAAAATCGTTAGCCATGTTGTATAATAAGAAAAGACATGTTATTCATAATGTGAACATAAAGCAAGCTATGAATCACGAATTGAGGTTAACAAAGATACATAGAATTCTGCAGTTCCAACAAAGTACTTGGCTTAAAGCATGTATCGATCTGAACACTAAATTGTGAACATCAGCCATAAACGATTTTGAAAAATCTCTTTAAATTAATGAACAATCCAGTGTTTGGTAAAACAATGGAAAATATACGTAAACATAGTCTAGTGAAATTATTTAAAAAAATGAGAAGAACGATATGGTGCTGGGGCATTGTTTTCAAAACTTGAACTCAAATCATGAACTACATATATTAAATGAAAGTTTTGTAGCAATCGAACTCAATAAAACTGATCTGTATTTCAATAAACCTATATACGTTGGAATGGTTATACTAGATATTTCCAAAACAACAATCTATGAGTTCTACTACGATTATATGAAATCAATATTTGGTGAAAAATGTAGAGGTATCTATACAAATACAGACAGACTCAGTTATATGTTCAATTGGATGTTTGGATATCTACGATTTCATCCGCCATGACTGTTACAAGAGATTTGATACAATTGAATATCCTAAACAAAATGTTTGCAACATACCACTCATCAACATTATAACAGAATTTGCCAAATTGAGATCTAAAATGTATGCAATAAGGATGGAGGGTATAGGCAATGTGAAGAAAATGAAAGGAGTTAAGAAACATGTCGTTAAGACTCGTATAACATTTAACGATTATATAGAATGTTTTAACAACTACATTAAAAAGACAATAGATCAAAAATAAATTTATTCCAAAAAGCGTCTAGTGTTCAGTAGGAATCAATTAAAAATTGAGTCCTTATGATGGTGAACGATATCTGATTAAAGACAGTTACGACACGTTACCTTGGGAACATTACAGTATTCTGAATATAGAGGATTTATATTAAACTAACGTATAGATTAATGGATGTTATATACTTTTGAAAACTACTATTATTGTATACGTATTTTAGAAAGGAAATAAAATATTTATCATATATAATATCTATTTAATATCTTTACCAACAACCGATTCATACTCTATTTTCATAGATTTTGTACAGAGTCACGTACTATCAACAGATCTATGTTATTATAACATCCCACAAATAGCATAAGCACTAAATTCGGTCAAATTTAAAACAAAAAATTACTAAAATCTATAAATGGTGAAATTCCTGTAAATATTAGAGACAGTAAAGATTACAACTGTTAAGCACTTTGAAATTCAAATATACTACTTACGAGGATAAGTTGCTGTAAGTAACCAATGTGAGGATTCTATTTTAAATTGTTTCAGCCTTGATATACATATATAAACACCACAAATACCAGCCTACAATTCTAAACAACTCATCACATTAAATAAAATAATCAGATAACGAAATACTACAAGAGGATTGGTCTTGGGCTTCTTGGGGTTGTTCGTGTGTTAGACACGGAAGATAGATAAAAGTGACTATTATTGCAAAACAAGTACAAAAGAATATTTCTTTGTAAAAATCTGTTCCTGATATTACAATTGCACGTCGTCTCATTCTGTACGACAACATAGTAGGGTATGAACCTCTTACTGGAATTGTATAGAAAATTAGGTATGTTCAGCTTGAGCTTGAGAATTTAAAATGATAATACAAGACAGAAATATTGTTGGAAGGAATTTTTTTTTATTATAATCTGGTACTATTTCATGGCATTTATTGTTTAAATATGATTTCCGGCATATGTCCGCCGCGGCTACGAGTCATATGGTCCATTTGATCAGTCCGATTTTCGACTACTTTTTCCAATTAATCTGGCCGTATGGCGGCAATGGTGGCTTGAATATTGGCTTCCAATGCTCCAAAAGTTGCTGGTTTGTCAGCAAAAACCAATGACTTAATACAGCCCCATGAAAAGTAATCCAGAGACGTTAAATCGCAAGAACGAGAGTGCCAGTGAACAGGACCACTTCTGAAAATAAAGTTGCCACCAAATTGATTTTGCAATGAATCGATTGTTAAGCGCGCTGTATGGCAAGTTGCCCCATCTTGTTGGAACCAAATGTCGTCGATGTTTAGCTTATTAATTTTTGGAAACAAAAATTCAGTCAGCATGGCTCGATAGCGCTCGCCATTCACCGTAACGGCAGCTCCTTCCTCATTTCGAAAATAAAGACTGATGATGCCGCCGGCGTGTAAACCGCAACAAACAGTCAATTTTAATGGATATAATGGTGATTCGTTAACGGCTTTAGGATTGTCTTCGCTCCAAAAACGGCAATTTTGCTTATTGGCGTAGCTATTTAACCAGTAATGAGCTTCATCACTAAACACAATTCTTTGATAAAAATGCTCAATTTCGGCCAGTTTCAAATGAGCCCCATTAGCAAAAATATGACGCAAACGATGGTCATTTGGCTTCAATTCTTGCACAAGCTGTATTTTATAGGCACGTAGGCCAAGATCCTTACTTAAAATTTTCTATGTAGTCGAGAGACAAAGGCCAACAAGTTAAAAACGACGACGAATCCACATTTCGGCGTCCTTTTCAATACTTCGCGCTACAGTAGCAATATTCTCCCCGATACGCATATTTCTTTCTCTTGTTGATGGTTTTGAATCGAGGAGAGTAAAATTAGTGCGAAAACGATCAATAACTGTACGAATTGCTTGCTCACTAGGCCGATTATGTTGACCGTAAAATGCACGAAGTGCTCTATGAACTTGGCGAATAGATTTATTTTTTCAAAGTAAATTTCTATAATTTGGAAGCGTTGTTCTAGCGTTAAACGATTCATAATGACTTGCTAAACCTTACTAAACAGAAATATCAATACAGTTTGACATTATCAGCTGTCAAACCATAGTTATCAATATGAATAGTTCTCATGCAGCTTAAAAAACACCCATTACTAACTAAAAAGGTGAAAGGTATATAGATTTTTTATACTTTAATTTTCATAATTAATTTTATTTTATAGTTGATATTGAACCGACCATCAGCTTGAGTAGTCTGTAAATTTACTTAACAAAAACGGAACTAAATATATTATTATTTGTCATAAGTCCAGGTATTAGATCAGAGTATTATGTAGAATTATATGTAACACAAACTTTTTAATTTCAATATATTGGTATTATTAAATATTTTTAGTATTAAAAATGAATTACGTAAAATGTGGGAAGGTTTTCGCTCGTGTGGACAATTTTATCTACATATACATAACAATGGTACCGGAATTTTAATCACGTACATTGTATGGTTTATTGCAATTACGACGCGAATCAAAAATTGCCAAATTGCTATGTCAAAAGGGCCTCAAATTTTTAAACAAGATGGCGAACCAAGATCGGGCTCAAATTAAAAAAGATATGATGGCGGCCAATAGCAATAAACTTTTATATCACCAACTGTACATTATCGGGTTATACATTTTAATATTCCAGACTGTATATTTATATAATGTCAAAGATAATGATATTTAAATAGTTCGTTAGATATATAAAAGGTTTCCATTATCGATTTTACAAACTATATCTATAGTTATATTTAGTACTACTACTATACAAACAATAAAATTATAACATTTTATGCTTATTAGGATCAACAGTCAGCTGATCAGCAAAATAAAGAGAATAATAATCAACTGTCAATTAAGAAGATTAAAATGACCATTATATTTTTGAACTGTGTCCTGATAATAGCATGCTTAGAAGACGCTGGAAATTTGTTTCATTTCCTTGTTTTTGTATGAATTGATATAAGTTCTTCTTATGTGTATATATATATATATATATATATGTAGATGGATCTCTGTATTCCCTATCCAACACCTTAATGTTTCGGCAGAAGCCTACTGACGTTTGGGAAGCTTCATTCCTTTTAAGAGTTAATCCTTTATATCTCTCTAGTTGGGAGAGCCGTTTACCTTGAGCCTCTGTGTAGTGCCTTTGAACTTCAAGGAAACCTATATGGTTACAAATGACTTGACGGTAGACCTGTCCGTGCTGCGAGCCCCTTACCTCAAGCCTCATGAGTTGTGCATTTGAATTTCAAGGGGCTTAACAGCTATAAATAATTGGCGGTAGTACCTAATGGAACTCCAACTATTCCTTCACTCTGATGCCTTCTTCCTGCTCCTTTCAATCCATATTATATATAATTTATACTGACTAATATGGAACCCTTCTTTATTTTGACATTTGGGTGTGATATATGATAAGAGTCATAAAAACAAAGATTAAAATACATTAATTTTTAGCATTTTGTATTTGAAGGAACTTCCCATGTGTGATATATTTCGTGAAAACCTATTATCTAGCATACATATGTATGTTTAATTTACGAATCATATAAAATAAACACGTCTTCCGCAAGCCTTTGTATAGTGTCTTTGAATTTCAAGAGCTTTTAAGGCTATAAATCACTTAACGATAGACCAGTCCTCTTGTGGCATTTCTGTATCTGATTATTTTATTTAATGTGATAATTTGCTTAGTTGTGTAAGCTGGCATTTGTGGTGTTTGTATATGTGTATCACAGATGCATCATTTTAGAATAGAAGCCTTACATTGGTTACTTACAGCAACTTATCCTCATAAGTAGTATATTTGAATTTTAAAGTGCTTAAAAGTTGTAATCTTTATTGTCTCTATTATTTAAAGGAATTTCACCATTTATAAATTTTAGTAATTTGTTGTTCTAAATTTCATCGAATTTAATGCTTATGCTATTCGTGGTATGTTATAGTAACACAGATATGTTGACATTATGTGACTGTACAGAATCTATGAAAATATAGTATGAATCCCTTGTTGGTAAAGATATTAAATAGATACAAATATTATGTATGATAAATATTTTATTTCCTTTCAAAAATACATACATATATAACAACAGTAAACTTACTGTTTACGAAAGTAAACATCCATTAATCTACATGTTAAGTTAATATCATTCCTCTACATTCAGAATACTGCACTGTTCTCAAGGTAACGTGTTGTAACTGTCTTTAGTGAGATATCTTTCACCATCATAAGGACTCCAAGCAATTTTTGATTGATTCCTACTGAACACTAGAAACTTTTCGGAATAAATTTATTTTTGATCTATTGTCTTTTTGGTGAAGTTGTTTAAACATTCTATATACTCATTAAAAGTTATACGAGTCTTGACGATCGATACATGCTTTAAGCTAAGTACTTTGTTGGAACTGCAGAATTCTATGTATTTTTGTTAACCTCAGTGGGTGATTCAGAGCTTGCATTAGGTTCATATAATGAATAACATACCTTTTCTTATCATCAACGTCGCTAACAATATTTTTTCTTTTCCTCCTGGGGCAAATAGACATATGTTCAGGGCAAAAGGGTATATTTGAATGTAAACCGTGTAATTCTTTTGAATATTTGATATGTACCACCATATATATCCTGTATCATTATACACGTCACAAGGTACGTAATAATACTGAAATTTTCAATTTGCGAATAACTTTCCAACCACTGCACCGATTACAATGTTTCTAAGCTATTTAGCCATATCCATATTTACCAATATATCCTGTATCATTATCGTCAGGTACGTCTATAACACTGAAATTTTCAATTTTATTTAGCCATTCAAATTTACCATACGGTAGACGTTTAGACATGGCCCAACCATATTGATTGCTTATATGAACATTAGTATATAATGAAATTGTTTGGTTAGGATGAATCATAATTTTGCATGTAATTGTGATTTGCTTTAGGGTATCTATGTGTACACCGACTGAGACCACCTCTGATTCCTCGTTCAACAAACATAACCATATCCATATCAGTTAACAATTTCATAGTTGTGTCTATAAGCTTTAGCATATAATCCCTCGTGAAAACTAGTAATGTGGAATAATGTGACGGATCTAGTCCATACGTTTCCAGACAGCTATTTCTAAATTGTTCGAAAATGCAGGTTAATAACAACTTGAGATATAAGTTTGAATATTCGCCCAAGCTTTTGATAATAGATTTATTCCATACTTCTTGTGCATAATCATAGTCTTATTCCGAAAAATCTTCATTGTTTAATTGATTGAAGAATTGTGTCTTTTTGGAAATATTCGTTTCCTTAAATTTGTTTTCTGTATCAAAATAGCCATAGGGGTACCCTCTTTTTCGTGTTAACAGTTTTAATTTTTCATTAGTTAGATAGTTAGATACGATGCTAGTATAAGTAAACCGGAAGCCATAAATCGGAATCAACATATGAATCTAAACTTAATTAGATTTCCGTCTAACTGTTTTGTGAATGAGGTATATTTTTCTTTGTTTGCCGGTACCACATCAATACGCCCATTCAAATCGTCTGCTAAATTTTTAATAATGAAGTGCGAATCGTATCTGCTTAAATTGTGAAAAACGATAGGACTTGGAAATTTAAATATATATTACATTCGTCATCGCTAGGTCCACGGTACTTGCCAGTCAAATGACAATGATCCTTTACTTTTTTCCCAACCAACAGTTAAACACAAACGTGACAAATACATGCGTTATTTTAATTAAGTCGCTCTTCAGGTGTTAATTCTTAAATAGGCAGTCCACAAAAGAAAACAGTTTGTAAGTCTTGAACAAAATTCTCGAGTTCCTTAGTAACCCATACTACGTATATACTCTTAACCGAGATAACTTCTATAAAACGATTGTGGGTCATTATATGAACACTTAACTTAATATCGGATACTACAGGGTAGGTGTTCTTGATATTCGTATTTATCTTGGTTGGGTACTAACAGACACTCTAGGTCATTGTAGATAATAAATGGTGTTTTCACTTTTGTTTTTTAAATTTTTGAATTGTATGTACTTTCTATCTTCAGTTGGAATAACAATTTTGTAATAATTCGTTTGAACACAGTCCATATGATATTCATCTCGACCTTTTTCTGTATAGAAATAGTGTAAGCATCGATCACAAAAGTATGTTTTAGATTTATGTGTAGATAAGTGTGAGGAAACCGACCGAGATAGATTTTTAATCCAGACATGGTGGTATTTAGGTAGTATTAATTTGTTTTCAGTTGTCAGTGTCTGCATTTTCATCACAGTGCGTATCCTGAATAAGCAGCAGTAAATTCACATGTTTGCTTCGCTTAGCTTTGGTTAAGTATGTGGGAACAGTGGTAAGCTTTTCCTTAATACTTTTAAGAATATATACATTTATTGAAATGTTATTTTGTTTTTCAAACCGTAGAATTTGTTTGATTTTCGTTGGGTAATGAATTCCTGTTAAATTTTTAAATAGCTGAGCCCATCACCTGTGTGTGATGGGCTCAGATATTTCTAAATTCTTTGTGGATCCCTATTTACTGCATATAGCGCGGACACAGCAACCCATTCGAAACATTTTTAATAATTATTTTATACATTCGTAATTGCATGCTTTCTTTTAATATAATCTGGTTGTTCTATGTAAGATATTTCTAGCTGTGGGGTAAATTTATTTATATTTATTTGAAGATTGATAGTAGATGTTCTTGAAACTCAAGTTCAGCAAGAATTGGCTGTTGTATATTGCTAGCAAACCATTCTTTGGCCTGTTGCTTTGTAAATTCACTACAAAAGATAGTATTTATCTTGACGATCTCTTCCTTCTTCAATACACTTAAAATTCTTCTACGAAATAAGGCAGTAGCATCCTCCAGGAACAATTTCGGCTCAATAGGATGTAGATTAATGATAATTCCTGTTCGTATACGCCCTTGGAAATCAGATTAAATATCTTCCCATTGAACATGGTTAAAAGCAGTATGCCTCCTCGGTGTCTAACTTCCTTCATTCATTTGAAGAGCGCGTTATTTTTGTTTGAAACTTCTCACGGCCGTTGTGTGTTTTCGTTTCTCACCAACATTTTTAGCACTACTACGCAAATTATTTAATACAATCTGGTTGACTCTCTTTTTAAATATTTACTTTCAGTACTTGCATATTAGTATCGAAAATGGTTGGTTTAAATTGTTGAATAGATTGCATCTTAACTCAATGGTAAATACTGGCTCAATGATTCTGGCGTCCGTATCTTTTTCTTTATATTACTACGAGGGAGCGTTTTTATATTCGCGGAATGAGCGGGTTGTAGAGGGGTGAGTAAGCGCATTGGGGGTGTGGCCTGTGCAGCGACTCATGATTAGTATAAATACGAAGTTTCATTGTTATTAGACAGTTAGTCTTTGAGCTATCGTCAACCAAGTAACATAATCAGGAGTTAAAAGTGAAATATGGAAAAAATCGAATATCGTGCCGTTATAAAGTTCCTTACCAGGCAAGGAAAATCAGTCGCGACCATAATGAGTGAGATGTCATTAATTTACGGCGACTCTTGTCTAGGAAAAACCATGGTGTACAAGTGGCATAGTTTATTTAAACAAGGAAGGGAAACCCTTGAAGACGACCCGAGGCCGGGCAGGAGCATTGAGGTTACCACGCCAGCACTTATCCAAAAAGTTGAACAAATTGTACTCGAAGATGCTCGACTAAAGAAGAAACAACTCGCAGAAATGGTTGGAGTATCCGATACAACAATTTTTAAAATCCTAAACGATCATCTCGGCATGTCTAAGGTCAGCGCAAGATGGGTGCCGAGAATGCTCACGCCGCCACAAAAACAACAGCGCGTAGAGTGTTCGCGTGCATTTTTGGACCTCTGTAATGAAGACAAGGATGGTGTATTGAGTGGAATTGTTACTGGAGACAAAACTTGGGTTCATCATTATGAACCTGAGTCCAAACAAGGCTCCATGCAGTGGCATAAAAAGGGCACAGCACCTCCCAAGAAATTTAAAGTGTTACAATCAGCTGGGAAACTCACGGCAACGGTATTTTGGGACTCGGAAGGAATATTGTTGATTGATTATAAAGATAAAGGTGTTTCTATAACCGGAGAATATTACGCTTCAATATTAGGGCGACTAAAAGAAGCCGTTAAAGAGAAAAGACGGGGAAAATTGACAAAAGGTGTTTTGCTTTTGCACGACAACGCGCCCGTCCACAAGAGCCGCGTTGCGTTAGCTGCCCTGCATAAGGTGGGCTTCGAAATTGTGAATCACCCACCCTACAGCCCAGACCTGGCCCCGAGTGATTATTACCTGTTCCCGAAAATGAAAAAAGAGCTGCGGGGTAAAAAATTTATTGCCGATGATGAAGTCAAGGAGGCAGTTTCGGCGTATTTTGCAGATAAAGAGAAATCATTTTTTTATGAGGGTATAAATAAATTAATTGAAAGATGTGAAAAATGTATCCGTCTTGCAGGTGAATATATTGAAAAAGAAAAATAATTTGGTTTTTTTATTTCCACCCCTTGTCTCCCATTCCGCGAATATAAAAACGCTCCCTCGTATGTATATATTCATAACGTATTTTGGAGCAGAAGTGATGGGGATAATTGGAAACGATCTCTAGTAGAAAGATGAACATTCATGACGAAGAAAAAAATGAAGTTTCAATCATGTTGTAGATCAGTTCATAATGATATTCTAGTTATAGTTAATTTTGTACGTTATATAAGGTTTCTTACTATTTTTTTAAAAAAACCTATAGTAGTTCATTTATAATATTTTAATTGGCATGATAGACCTTAAAGATACCTGTAATAAAGGTAATATGGAATGGCAATTCAAATTTGAATTTAAAAGATAAATTTGATTGTCAAAATTAATGTGGTTTATTTGTTTGTTTATGTATTTGTTTATAATTATTTATTTAAATGTTGGATATTAATATAGTATAGAGTTTTGTTAAAAAATAATTTGTTTTTATTTGCTAGTGTATAATATATATATAGTGTATATATATATATATATATATATATATATATATATATATACAAATACATGTATAAAATTAATTCAATTTTAATAATTAACATTTGCTATTATTATTATTATTATTATAAATTTCTTACATTAATATACCGAATTAAAGAAAGATTCTTTTAATCGGAAAGATAAATAAGGAGGATTACAATGAATCATAAATATAAAGTATTTGAGTGTTAAATAATTTGAATCATTAAAATAAAGATTTTCGTTTCTATCAGAATGCATGTATGAATCACCAGCATTCTTACCGTGTTTAGCCGATACTCATGCTCGAGACAGATCTCATAGACTAATACAAATACATACATATATTAGCGTGTTACATATAAAATTTAAAATAGAAGGCATAACTATAAAAATACTAAAGAAAGTGTAAAATTATTTAACATAAGTTATAGTCAACAAGGAAAATTTAAAAGTTTTGAAAATATAGCAAATTATAAACCCAGTATATATAACATTTGGCGCAGCCCAATGTTTGGCCAAACCTTATTTCATAACAATATATTTAATTTTTATTTATTATTTTTTATTTGGGGTTAATGGAAAAGTAGAATTTTGCTATTTATTGTTTTACTATAAAAACACGTATAACGAACGAAATTTGAATTTAGTTAATGCATATAGGTTTAGGTTTACGCTTATAATATTGCAAGTTGACGACCGAAAATTTCAAGATTAGTAGAAAATGACGCCTAAAAATTTAACTTTTGACTAATAAAAAGGGTATAAACCCAATAATTCCTCGATAATCGATTTGCAATTAGCATTCAAGTGAGGTGTGATGACAATGTTCGGGTCGCCTAGAACTCAACAAACCGTCTATTTACCCCACACGCGCTAACGACACTACGCCGTATAGTCTGTACCCGTTAACCCATTCGCCGGATCCGCTAGGGACCGCTAATCGCGTTAAATGCGGTGCAGCTCTGTGACCGCAACAATATAGTCAGTCTTCCGTTTCTGGTCGTTTTCCCGGAATTATCCAGCACCGTCGATTGAAACCAACGATAAAGAAAAGGGTTTTGTTTTATCCAATCGAATGCTTTGG
Source organism: Dermolepida albohirtum (assembly GCA_031893035.1). Lineage (NCBI taxonomy): Eukaryota > Metazoa > Arthropoda > Insecta > Coleoptera > Scarabaeidae > Dermolepida > Dermolepida albohirtum. The sequence goes on from JAVIWB010006003.1 coordinate 87,879, forward strand.
AATTGTGTTTGCAACGACCTTTTTGTGTAATCATTTGGTATAATTAATTACATAGCAAAATCGATATTATCGATGTCTTCGTGTGAATCTAAAAGTACATTGCGTGATTCAAATATAAATTGCTTTAATAATATGTACTTATACTTAAGTTATTCTTTAAATATTTTCTCGTTTAAATTATTTTTGCCACATTTCACTTCTAATTTATCGCAGTTGTTTTTCCTAGTATATTCTTGGGTTGCAATTACATAATCGAAATAATCGTAGGGATGTTATGTTTTTAGTTAATTTATATATTTTCTAACATTATATATTACATATCATATGTATAATCCTCATTTCCGGAATTCTTTGTAGTACTTCTTTGGTTCTGATATGAACCGTTATTTACTCGACGTTTCAATTCTATCTCTGGCATTTTCCATTGCAGTTGTTCAACATTCACGTGAGAAGAAGGATCACCTTCACAGAAATTTGAGTAGTATTCGAGTAGTGTTTTCAAATTTTTGTCATTTGTTGTCAACTTTTTAAGTAGGATTCAATAATCTAAATTAAGTTCATGACACACTTGGTTTTCGATATATTAAAACAAATTTATTATTACAGTCATACAACTATGATTTCACAAAATGCTTATTTTTATTTTTTTGACTTAACCCATTTAACAGTTTTGGTAGAGATCGCATCTTGTGTTGCTCGGAACGATCGTCTACTTTCGATCATATAGTGGTTTGAACATTGAGTGGAAAAGAAGTTTAACATATGTAGCATAAAAAGCAAATAAAATTTGTAAACAAAAGGGCATTATTCATTACACAGCAGTATCTTTCTCGATTTTCTTTTATTATAGCGGGAATAATTTAATTACTAATAATTACTAAATTATGAAGATATAAAGTACACATTGCGCACATCAAAGGATGTACTGGAAAGTAACCATAATCGCGGATTATTTACATTTGGTATAGAATGTGTGTAATTATCGCGAATTATTTTTATAGGATAGTTTAAGACTGCAATACAATTTTTTAAAATTATGTGAAACAAATATACAGTGTGCGTTTTGGTTTTCGACGATACAGATCATGTACGGAATTTATTTCGTGCGAGTTTTTGCCATAGTTTCCAGGCGCGATACTGTTTAATTATCTGATAATGATGACAACTTAGTTGTCGAAATACTTATACATAATATGAAAATTAATGTGAAAAGGGTTTATAAATATATCAACCTTAAGCGACTAAAAAGCTTTCGCTTCGTACATTACGCCCTTTTTTGTATTTATAAAAAATCCAGTATGATGTAAGCCTCTCTCGAGCTTGTTAAATATTCGACAACCAGTTACATTTCTACTAAGGTATTGATTGTGATACAATCTATGCATTTAATAACTATTTTTTCTGCATTGAAAATAAATTTGAAGCAATTTAGCAAATTAAAAACTAAATAGAAAACACAGAAATAGTTCAAAAAGTGTCTTAAAGGATTTACATGAGACAGCGTCCTATAGTATTATTATTCTTAATGATCAAATAATAGATTTTCATTACTATCCCGTAGATGACTACGCAGTTTCATTTTTTGGAATGTTCTCACAAATTTGTAAAGGGTCACTTTTAGATTTGTATATAAGTAAAAACCACATAATATTACCTGTCAGTTTATGTAAAAATATCGATCTAAGGATAAATCTGCAAATTAAACTTCTAAAGCTTCTACTACAACGGGTCCGAACTGTCTGAATAGTAGTATGGACTAAATTTATTGGATATAAAATAATAACGGTGATAGAATGATAGAATGAATTATTTAAATTATAAGTGATATTTGTATGCAATGGGTGTTTTTAAGCTGGTTTGACCGCTGATGTCAAACTGTGTTGACATTTCTGTTCAGTAAGGTTGGCAAGTCATCATGAATCGTTTAGCGTCAGAACAACGCTCCAAATTGTGGAAATTTACTTTAAAAAAAATAAATCTGTTTTTTATTTTCATAACTAATAGTCTCTCAGTAAATTCGAAAATATTAACATATAGGGCGTTTTTTAAGAGCTTAAGAAATTAAAATGATAATACAAGATAGAAATATTGTTGGAATGAAATTTTTTTATTTTAATCTGGTAGATACTTTCATGACATTTATTTTTCATAGAGCATTTCGTTCATTTTACGGTCGACATAATCGGCCTACTGAGCAAGCAATTCCTGTAGTTATTGATCATTTTCGCACTAATTTTACTCTTCTCGATTCGGAAATATCAACAAGACAAAGAAATGTGCGTACGAAAATTTTACCTAAGGATTTTGGCTTACGTGCCTATAAAATACAGCTCGTGCAAGAATTGAAGGCAAACGACCATTGTTTGCGTTGCATCTTTGCTGATTGGGGTCATTTGAAACTGGCCGAAGATGAGCATTTTTATCAAAGAATTATGTTTAGTGATGAAGCTTATTTCTGGTTAAATAGCTACGTCAATAAGCAAAATTGCCGTATTTGTAGCGAAGACAATCCTCAAGACTTTAACGAATCACCATTACATCCATTAAAATTGACTGTTTGGTGCGGTTTACACGCCGACGGAATCATCGGTCCTTATTTTTTCCGAAATGAGGCAGGAGCTGCCGTTACGGTGAATGGCGAGCGCTATCGAGCCATGCTAACTAAATTTTTGTTTCCAAAAATTAATCAGCTAAACATCGACGATATTTGGTTCAAACAAAATGGCGCAACTTGCCGTACAGCGCTCTTAACAATCGATTTATTGCAAAATCAATTTGGTTACAACTTTATTTCCAGAAGTGGCTCTGGATTACTTTTTATGGGGCTATGTTAAGTCGTTGTTTTATGCCGACAAACCAACAACTCTTGAAGCATTGGAAGCCAATCTTCAAGTCACCATTGACACCATACGGCCAGATTTGATGGAAAAGTAATCCAATAACAAATTATTAAACACTCGAATACCTCTTGTTCGTAATACATTATAATGCCCTTTATTTTTATTATTTAGTAAAAATTTCCGTTAATTTATATAGTGATGAGTAAAATTTATAATAACAAAATTTGAGACTAAAATTGAATTTAATTTCCTAACTTTTGATATATTCTTCTCAAAAAAGTCAAACTTCCTTAAACTATATAGTATATTAATATCTAATACGTAAATACACAAACAAATAAGCCATGTCATTTTGCTCTAAATAAAATTTAATTATCAGAGTTTTATTATTATAATTGAATTTTATCCCTTATAATTTTAAATTTGAATAGTTCTATCAGCAAATTTAAATAAATATACTTATTTGACCTTTGTTAACGTGACATATAACTTTTCAAGTTTCGTTAACAGTTAAAACTTTATTTTTTTATTTGCTTTTTTAGCGTGGTTACTTAGCAAATACTTATGATGGAACGAATATTAATTTTCGCTCGTGCCTTTATATATATGACAACAAAAGAGAAGAGAAATGTAAATAATCTTCTTGGATACACACAAAAAACAAAAAGAAATCATTCAAGATCAATTAAAAATAATTGAAATTGAATATCTTTTTAAATATTAAATTGAATATGATATTCAGATTCTCTGAACTTTAATTAATCAGGTATTCAAAATTCATTCTTTAAATCTTTCAAACAGAATATTTAAAAATTTCGTTTAACTTATCAAAATTCAATTTAAATTCTTAAAATGTTTTATATTAAAGCATTTTACTTCAATGTTCCTGTTCTAAATTTCATTATAAGACAACTATTTTCTATGGTAAATATTGGTTTTTGAAAATTACGTACATACATAAGTACATTACCCATATAACTGATATTCTATTTGGTGGATTCGAGTTATACCTTTTTTGACTTGTTTTGCTTCTTTAAAATTTCATTAATTTCAACAATACTTTCCTTAAATGATTTTAAAACTCACATTTGAATTTCTGTACCAAAATAATATACTTTAATTTTAGTTAGACGATAGATTTTACTATTACCCCCTATTTATGATAATTTCACACCATTATCTTTATGAATTAATTCTAAATATATATTTTCAGGTAATAGTTTCTATGTGCGACTGTACATATGGATGCAATACATTAATTCAACAACAGTTACAAATATTTCTAACTTATATGTAGTTTAAATGTATAGAAATGAAGAAATTTCAAATATATACCTATGAAAATATTTTCAAATAAGAGTGTTCAATAGTATGTATTTAGGCATCATTTAGTTTTTAATGTGATGCATGTACATGAAAAATTAAACTTTTTAGTGACTAAATGTATATGTATGTATACGACGTTAATAATAATAAGTTTGTGTTTTTTTGTTAGTATTAATTAGTAGTTTTAATTAATAAAACATCATCAATAATAGTTATATTAAAGTAACCAATTAAAGTATTTTTTGATAGATTATCTATTAGAAATGGAGTGTTTGATTAACATTTTAAATTTGAATTACTATAGTTTAAGGTTTTATTATTGTCAGTCATATAACAGTCATATAATTTAAACAGTTTTGGTCCTTTAATGTATATTATTATCATAGTTTTTCGTTGAATTTAAATTTCTATTTAATAATTTATGTGACATAAAAAAATCTGTTAAATATCATAATAATAGGTATTTGAAGTGTCGAGATTATTGTCAAATTAATATTAAAGAATATTAAAGAAAATTAATTTCTAATATTTAAAATCTTCAAAATATTAGTTATAAATAATTTTTATAACTAACAGTTTGTCAAATTAAAAATGTTTATATTAAATACAATGATAATTTCAATAAAAATCAAGGTTTGGGAAAAACAGTATAGTAACAGGACGGCGATTAAAAAATTGTTTAAGAATGTAAAAATTTACGCTCCAATGAAAATACTAATATATAGATCAAGAATTAGAAATAGGTATAATTAATGTGCATTTAAACATATCTTTTATAACCTAATCCAATATTTTATATGGTTGTTATCAAGAAATTTAAAAAATTAAATAAAACTCGTTAAAACTGTAGTCCCAAATCTTGAAGTCCGAGAAATACCAGTCCAAAGAAACAATTTTAATATTCTTGTATCTAGATACTTCCTATAACATAGTAGATGTTACTATATAATAATAGGCATTGTGTTAAAATGAAACAAATTCATTTATAATATGAATCAATATTAACACTAAAAATATTTAAAAAAGTTTGAACTATAAAATACATTATCATTGCATTGGTAATGCCCAATCACAATCAAGTAATTACATATAACTACATATATATATATATATATATATATATATATATATATATATATATATATATATATATATATATTAGAACATAATTAAATTTGATCTACTTTGATTTTATTACTATTATGTTTATAACTTCATTAATAGTTGATTTGTATATATTTACCACTAAGAATAAAATGTAGACTGTAGATGAATTTACACATGATTCAATTAAAAGGATAAATGTACATGCGCTGAAGCTAATTATTTAGATAGGTACACAGAATTTCAATTCAATTATTCAATTTATTATTTATATTGTTTTATAATATTAACATCTTATGTTTTGTGGTTATCTTTATTCATTGTTATTAATTTCTTTTTTAAAAAAATTAACTTTTCATGATTTTAAGTTCTAACTAAGCAATTGATTATATACTGTTATTATTTATTGCTCGGGTACAAATTTCTGTTATTTCAAATAATTCATTTTCTTGAGATATAAGTTCATATATTTGTAATAGCTGTGACATAGGTATGAATATACAAAGGGTACTTGGAAAGCTTTGCAATACAGCTTTGTCTATTTTTTAATTTTTTCAAAGTAATTTCCTTTACACTCAATACTCCTCTACATCCTCCGAAACCAATTTTTAAACCAGTTCTGCCCAGTTTCACTAGGGAATAAAGCACATTCGTTGTCCGAAGCCCGCAGAAGGTCCTCATCACTGGAAAACTGTCTCCCTTTTAGCTTCACTTTCACATGCGGGAACAGTGCAAAATCGCAGGGAGCAAGATCTGGCCTGTAGGGAAGGTGCTCGAAAAATTTCAATCCTGTCGTGGTCAAATATTCGGTGCAAGCTTTAGCGCGGTGAGCTGGAGCATTATTGTGATGGAGGAACCAGGTGTCTATTCTTGACTTTGGCCCCAGGTTCTTCATAGATCTAATGACTTTAGGCAGGTACTGTTCAGTATACCACTTGGCTGTGACTGTCTTCTGTGTGTCCAAAACGACGCGTTCCACAATTCTACTCGATTTTAAAAATACAGCTATCATTTTCTTCTCTACAGATCGGGATTTTCTGACAACTACGTGTATGTCCACAACATCAAATACCTAAACTTTGTTATGAGCTTTGGTCGGCACATCATAATAGTACAGCCAAGTCTCGTCACCTGTCACGATGTTGTTCACATACCGAGGTTGTGCCTTACTAAACTTTTTTAGCATCTCCCGGCACCAAGTCACACGTCGTGTTATCTGCTCTTCAGTCAGTCGATACGGCATCCAAAAGAAAACAAAGTTTCTACACGTGCAAATGATCATGCAGAATCGGACAAATTGCTGGTGCATTTAGGTCTGAAGTACCCTCTATCTCTTGGTAGGTCACTCGCCTGTCCTCACCAAGAATTTTCCTCACACTAGTAACGTTTTCCTCCGTAACTGACGTTCGTGACCTTGTGCGATATGGACAATATCACCTAGTGCAAGAGTCATTTCGTCGAAGCACTTATCTATATTTAAACCACGCACGAAATTATAACGCAAAACTGCCCTTATCTCAGTTCGTGACCACGATGCCATCGCAAGCACTTTGCACTCTCACTGCTAATGAATAACTGAGCCCATTGATGTGGCGCGGCGGCTACTATGCACGTATGAATATGTCTCAACATGCAGCAACAAGCAGCTTCCCACGACTCATTGTAGGGTCATATTGCAAAACTTTCCTATTACCCTTTGTATTTAAAATAAAATATATTGGACTCATTGTCTATTTTTTATTATTTACTTACATTTTGCGGCGCAAAACGTGGAATCAGTTCGGAGGCGTTACAATATATATGTACATATGTATGTATGTATGTATGTATATATGTATATATATCTTGATGTTTTCATTGTATGAATCGTTGGCTTTTTAGATATTGTATCGTGTGTCTTGTCGGATCCTAGACTGATCCTGGTCACGGTTTCATGAGATATTTCAGATGTTCTTCTTTTGACTCTCTTTCGGTTCTAAATAGCGGATGAAGCAGACTTTCGACGTATTTGCTCTTATACATTACGTCACTGTTACTAGGACCAATCGGTTATTAGGAGATGTCATAGTAAAGCTACACGGGTCGGTAGTTGTATGCTGTCCATCGCTTGTTTCACTGCTCATTGTTGCTTATTCAAGTTATCGAGTCGCTTCTATATTTCTATGTTTTCTCGCGTAATTCTTGTATACAGATGTTGTGCTATAATCTTTGTCCCTTCAAAATTGACATTGTCAGTCATAATCATGGGCTGGGCTAAAAACTATGTAGCTTTTATCAAAGTTTATATAATTTGGCCAAATTGACCAGGATAAAAATTAATAAAAGTTTAAATTTTTGGGCGTTTAAGTAGTTGCTTATATTCGAGACACTACTGTATTTCTTTCTTGTCAGCATTTTTAACTGGTGTTTTCACATTCATTATCCTTGATATAGATTAAATCAAATAAAGTGATTTTAGTCTATAGAAATATTGTCTAACGACATCCTCTTGAATTCTTCTACACCACCTTCTGTTATGAGAAGCGAAAGCTTTGTCATCGTCGCTGCCATGCTTTCCGACAACCGATGAATATAGCAATGCGTTTTTAAAATTTGGTCCATAAATTTAAATAATTGTTTTAAATCGCTCACCAAAAATTGAAGTAATAGGACGAAGGTTACTCAACGTCTCCTAAAGGTGCAACTTACAATTTTAGCTCTTTCGACATTATATTTCATTAAAAATTTGTAGAAAATTTTTATGATATCTAGAATACCGCGATCGTTTTCATGAAATGCATCGCATCATTTCTAATTAATTCTAAAAAGATAAATGTTATATATTGTATTAACATACGGATAAATACAATCTAAAAATTAACTACAGATATAACCACCTTGTGTACTTCTGTACCTTCTGTACGCCATTAATAGCGCTAAATCTATCTTTGCTATATATACATATATAGTTACAGGTTCATTTGGTCTTTTTGTTTATTTTGGCGTTTCACTGCATGATTTTTAGTATAGTTTATTACTTTGTTCGTATCTTGTTGTCGACCAGTATATATTATGGTGCAGTGATTAAAGTTATTACGAGTATTATAGTTAGATAATTTTCAAATCCTTAGTAGTTTTGCAGTTTAGTTTCTCATTTTTACAACTGCCAATTTAATTAATTTAATTCATTACGGCTCTAATTTGTTTACATTTCTTTAATCTAGGGGATTATCCTTACATAATTCGCTAGTTTAATTTTGAGTTAATATTTTAGAATTAGTTTAATATTTAGTTTACTTAGTTACCTTTTTCTGTTAGATTTTGCATAATTTGTAAAGTATTGCTTACATTAATTTATTTGCGAGAATTAATCAGCTGATTGATCGTAAAAATATTAATTTCATAAATTCATTTACTTGGGGGTTGCGTACAACTAATTAATACTTTATTTTACCATTATTCAAATTTTCTTTTGAATTATAAACTGTTTTGGATTCATTTTTTAAATAATTTCTAGTATAATTATTTATCTCGTTAGAATTATTCTAACGTCATCTAAGATTAATCAATCAATTGATTAATTACAGTCATTTAAATATCTAGTATGTTTTCCAAGTTGTGTTAAGTAATTTTATAATTAATTAGTTTCGTTTTAATAAATGATCTCGTAAATTGTTACTATTTCTCCCCCTTTCCCCTCTTCTTACGAGTAGATCAGTATAAATTATGGGATGGCTAGTAAAGCTCTTTTTGACATATAAAGGGTTTTCCAATAAGGACTTGACAACTTTTTTTCAAAATAAAATGCAGACCATTTGAGATATTTCAAAAACTTTATTATCGGGTTGAAGTACAATCAAAACATTTATGAATGGAACTCGACTTCGTTCATATTGCCACCGCGGGAACGTTTGCAGCGGTCGATTCGTTGGACCCAATTTTCGATGACTCGGCCACACAATTCGGACGAAACAGCTATTTCGCGTTCAATGTTGGCTCTGAGCTCTTCCAACGTTGTCGGCTTGTTGGCATAGACCAATGACTTGATGTAGCCCCAAAGAAAAAAGTCTAGAGGCGTTAAATCACGAACGAGGAGCCCATTGGCTAGTCCATTTCTTGAGATAACACGCTCATCAAACTTACTCTTCAATAAATCGATTGTAACGTGTGCTGTGTGGCTTGTGACACCGTCCTGCTGAAACCACATGTTGTCCAAGTCCATATCTTCCAATTCGGGCTAAAAATAATCGGTAATCATGGCGCGATAACAATTACCATTCACAGTAACGTGACGATCATTATCGTCGACGAAAAAATATGGCCCTATGACGCCGCCGGCGTGCAAACCGCACTAAACAGTTATTTTTTGTGGATGAAGTGGTGTTTCATGAAGCACATGTGGATTTTCACCCGATCAATAACGCATATTTTGTTTATTGACGAATTTATTGAGCCAAAAATGAGCTTCATCACTGAAAATGATTTTGCGATGAAATTGATCATCTTGACGCATCTTTTCCAGAGCCTAATCGGAGAACGTACGTCGCTTCAAATGGTCCATCGGCTTCAATTCTTGAGTCAGCTTGATCTTGTATGGGTGTGAACCAAGATCCTTACGCAAAATTCGCCATAAAGTGGTCTGGGCGATGTCCAACTCTTGAGAACGCCGTGGAATTGACTGATTTGGATCATTTGCTACGGACATTTCAACGGCAGCGAAATTTTCGACACTTCGACCAACCCGTTGTCTCACTGGCACGGCAACATCACACAACGAATATGTAGACTCTAATTTTTGCACTAAACTTGTTACTGCCTGTCTACTAGGGCGAGAATTACGACCGAAACTCGGAGTTAACGCTCTTAAAGTAGCATCATGTCGCTGGTGAAGACTGATTTCAGACATTTTCACGCGTAACACGCGAGAAAGTAGGGGAAGATGTTTGCAATACAAAAGTGGGAGAAAACGAAACTGCCAGTGAGAGATATTCTATCCTCCTTTCTCGCGCGCTTTAACCTAACTGCACTCTTTCCACTTGTGGACAGCGCATATCTAATTCTAGAATGAACAAGTCTGTATATATATATATATATATATATATATATATATATATATATAACTACATGAACAAGAGAAGTAATGTAATGTAATGTATTTTTTCCAATAAATAAATCAGTGGTATATTATCACTTATTTTGGTATTTTTAACATTGGTTACTTAGTAATACAGCAACTTCTCATCAAGCCCACATTTTAATTTTAGTGGCGGTTTAGTTGACATGTGTATTACTGAATTACAATATTAACTACAGGAAAACCAATTGACCAATTAGCTTTACAAAATATTAACTAATATATGTAGACAGAAATATGTCACATAGAGTTTTAAATTTAAGAATAAGTAAATGTTATGTACATTTTTAGGTTAAATAGTATGTAAGTATTATAATTATTCATGGAGATCGTATGTGTTTTTGTGTTACTTTAGTCTAGATCGCTAGTACTAAGGATGATATTTTATTGCTTATTATTGGGGCGGTCGCATCTGTCAGCATAAATGGTTTGTACTGAATATTTCCGGTGACTCATCCAAAGCTGATTGCTCTGCTCAGTTATACACTGCAGGCCATAAGTTTGGAATCACTTGCATAAGTTAGGAATCATTTCTGAATATAATGAAAATATTGTAGTGGCTTTAACAAACATTGTAAAAATAAAACAATATTAATATACCAAAACGTTTTATTATAAAATAAGCAGGAAAAAAAGCAAATTTTATTTATTTACATCCACTTATTTTTATTATCAACTAAACGGACTTTTCATAGAAATACCCTCCTTTTGCTTTAATGACGGCAGCACACAATCGCGGTAAACGAGACACTAATTTTGTAAGGGTTTCATTGGGTATATTTGCCCAAGAATCTTGTATAACTTGCCACATGTGAGTCTGGGACGTCGGACACTTTCCACGCACTTTTCTATCCAATTTTTCCCACAACAGCTCTATTGGATTGAGGTCTGGCGATTGTGCCGGCCAAACCATGTTTTGTAAAACACCGTCAGCTTCCTGTTGTTGGAGATATCCTCTACATAAATGAGAAGAATGTTTTGGGTCGTTGTCTTGCATGAATATATAGTTTTCTCCAAGTAATCTCAGACCGGAGGGCACAGCGTTGTGTTCGAGAATCTGTCTGTAACCCTCCTTTTTCAAGACTCCGTCGATTTTCACCAGATCTCCTACACCAGCCGAAGAAAAACATCCCCAAACCATTACAGAACCGCCACCATGTTTTACCGTGGGCACCACACATTGCGGTAACATTTTTTCCGTAGCAGTTCTTCTTACAAATATCCGACGTCTGGAACCGAAGACCTCGTACTTTGATTCGTCGGTCCATAGTACTTTTTCCCACTGTTCTATTGTCCAATCTTTGTGTAACTTAGCCCATTGTAGCCTTTTTATTTTATTTTGCGGACGTAGAAGCGGTTTGCGAACTGCTACACGTCCCATCAGTCCAGCCGCTCTGAGCCGCCTTTTTACTGTGGTTAAAGAGATCCGAGTTTCACGCTCCCTGTTAAACTCACCGCGGATTTGCGAGGCCGTTAATCTTCTATCTCTTTTCGACGTCAATATAATTGTCTGATCTTCTGCAGGAGTTGTAATTTTTGGTCTTCCTGATCGTTTTCTGTCCGTATACCCTCCAGTAGACTGGTATCTTTTAATTGTATTTTGTACACATTTGTACGATATCTTCATTCTTTTCGCGATATCCCGTATAGAATCTCCCCGATTATGATGACTAATAATTTCTACACGTTTTTCTAGCGATATCTGCTTTCTCTTCGCCATAATCAAACGATATTTACTGATTCTACACACTTTTATGTGTCTACACACTTTAAATGATACGAAGCAACTAAAATATTCTCATTACTTCAAAATGTATAAATACTTATAAATATAAAAACTAAATGTAATTACAAAAGGTTTATGCGGAAGGGTCTGCAATAAAATTTGTCCATTCCAGGTAATCGTTCATTATGCAGAAATATTACCTGCTCGAATAAATAATACCGCACGCAGAGTTTACTTAATCTCTGGTTATTTTCCAACTATTAATGCATTTAAAACTACATCTTTTATGTAAAGCTTTATAATGTACTCAAGAATAATCCTCTGTACTTATATCAAAGTAATACGAACGTAACATAGATAAATTTTAATTTTTATGAATTTACTGGAACTGATTTCCAAACTTATGGCCTGCAGTGTATATGTTTATTGGTACATATGTACTTATTGCAACGGATCTGATCTTGTCGTGCTGATAAAAATTGGCCAAGAGCTTCTCTAGTTGACCCAATGCATTATTTTAAGAATGTACGTACATGAACTATAATCAAATGCATCAATACCGATACCTAGAAATAACAATCATGGAGTCATACAATATTGTATTTGGTCGCTATAAAATTCTTCTAACGGAAAAGATTGTACCAGTCATTTTCGTCATATTTTTATCATAGACATATACAATTAAACGAATAAATAAAATAAACATAAATATATTCAATGTAATGAATACAACAATAGTATATGCAGTTTACTTATTAATTATGAAATTTGTAATTTATTAGTTTTGGCGATATTACGGTACGTGTACTGTAATATCAATTTATAGAATAAAACTATTCAAATAAAAGTTATATATATCTAGCAAAAATGGAGAATTTATGTGGACAGTAACAATGTTTTCTAAATTTTCTTTTTTTAGTGCGTCTTTATATACAGAAAATAATTTTTTGGAGCAACCATTCGTAACTGGAACGAAATCAATATATTGTGTATCATAATATTTAAGTTATAAATTTAAATTATTATTACAATTTTAGAATATACAAGTTAAGATTTTTTAAAATGGCATCGATCTTGTTAACTAAATATGTTGATAGATTTCCAGGTAATTTTTTCTTATTTTAAGATAATATGTAATAATTTCATCAGCTTCTACAAGTTTCATATTGTGACTCTCAAAAGTTTCTAGCTTTCTAGCTTTTAGCTTAGATCAGTGAAGTGACAGTTAATACTCGTATATTCTAGTTGTAGTGTTAAATGACGTGCTTCTATTATTTGATTACATTTTTGAATCATCTTCTAAAACATGGAATTAAGTCTTTCACTCATTAAAAATGTTATACGTAAATACGACAGGTTTCTTAACCAAAATATTTTCTTATAGATGATTAAATTATTCGCAATCACGGAGCTAAACATAGGCAATGCAAGTCATGTAAAACAGATTAAGGAAACGTTTTCAAAAATATTTTTACCATGTAGCCGCGTCATTAAAAAATTTTCTACACTTCTAACAAGTCTTTCTTATTAACTCTACATCGACGTGTTGTAAAAATTTTGGCGCTATTAAATATGGTTTGTAAGATTGTGCAAAGTGTACATTTCCAATGACATTTGCTACATACCAATCTAGAGCATCCGTTGTTTCAATCTAATGCGCTAATCTAAATACATCGGCTTTGCAGCTTACTTTTTGTAGACTTCATTATTCTTTCGTATTTATGTGACACCTCCGAATTGTGAACTTGTCAAGTATATTATTGTGAATGTCCTTTTCTAACCATTTCTTTAAAGCAGAGTTACTTAGCTTCGTCAATATGTTTTTACATAATCGAGGATATCGTGCTTCTCATTCAAATTATGTTTTTTTTCAGACTTGACAATATACCTCTTTGCATTCAAAATCGAAACGTAATTGATAATTGGTTAGGCTTGGCTAGGCCTAGACACAACACAACATTGTATGAGTAAGAGAAGCACAGTTTAAGTACTTACGACTGCTATATTTGATATATTTATCTTTTATAATTTTTAATAATTACCCTATGTGTATATACATACACACATAGGGTATACGCGTATACACTATGTATTTTAAGTCATTTAACTTTATAAGTCACGTACTCACTATGCTATCCATTTAAAATATTGGTCACTCAGATCTCTAAGACAGTTTTTTTTTTACTCGGACGACTTAAATATTATTTATTTGTCATAGATTATCTTTAATATATATATTAGTAAGAACTGTGTAATCGACCCTACTCTTAATATCTTAAACGTAACTATTATCAGGTGTATCGGTCTGTTCAACAAAGACTCAAACAATTATAGTTTTCAATACTCTATATTTCGCTGTCGAACCTTTGCAACTTCCTCAGGAGTGCGCTACAAATGGACACCAACAGTAGTGGTAATTACAATTCAATTATTAATACTTACAACTATGTTGTATGTTGTGTTTATGACTTCTTTTAGTTGTAAGTATTAATAATTGAATTGTAATTGCCACTACTGTTGGTGTCCATTTGTAGCACACTCCCGAGGAAGCTGCAAAGGTTTGGCAGCGAAAGATAGTAAATATATTGAGTATAGAGGATTGAAAACTAAAATTGTTTGAGTCTTTGTTCAACAGACCGATACACCTGATAATAGTTACGTTTAAATATATATATGTTTGTGTGTGTGTTTATAAAACATCAGCTGCCGTAGATTTTATAATTAATTCCTTTTATTCGTGGGAAATTTTGGAAAATAAAACAATTTGTTCTTTTAATTATACATATTTTACTTTATTCTTTTTCTAGTCGTTTTGGCCCATTTCTTTTTGTTGGTATGCAATGCTAATTAGCCTGCTGTCATATGAATTTGGTATTGCACATCATTAAGTATTGTTTAATTATGTATGTCGTTACAAATTTAGGAACATCTTTTTTTTGCGATATTTTAAGTTATATTCTATATATCGCAAAGCTAAAAACTTCGTTAATGAAGGATGAATAAAAGATATATGATAGTATCATATAAAGCTACTGATAATTGTAATAAATTTAGACTAAAAGAAACTATTAAAGTACATATTTCATGAATGAGAAATAAATTGAAAATTTGTTTAAATCAATTAATAAGGCCAAAAAGTTAAAAAGAAATTCGAAACATATTAAATGAATAGCATAATAGACTCCTAAGTTGCCATCTAGATTATTTTAAAATGTGTAACAAGATTTATTTACAATATCGCCAGAAGAAAGTCCGAAGAGATATTAAAAATTATTTGAAAATATATCAGTCGCGACAAGTCAATTGAAATCACAAATATTAGTAAAAAATCCATTTGATGAAATATATTTAAATATAGTATGTTATTTACTTTTAATTAACGTAACTACGTGGAGACTGAAAAAGCTTCTACTTTTGAAAGTAAGTTTCGGAGTTACCGGACTAAAACCATCATCTTTGATAAATGGTAACGAGTATATTTTAAAAACACAAGATGATTTAATAAGATAGTCATACGCGTATCTTTACCAAAGTCAATCACTATTTCAGCTTTCGGTATATGTATTTCGCACGTTATTAACAGAATTGGATATAAGTAGATTTAAACCCTTCATTAATAAAAGATGTTATCAAATTGTTACAAATTAAGTACATAACTGACATAACGTATTATCCACAAATAAATGGTGCTCTTGAAAGAATTTAATGCTGAAAGATTACTTTAAACATTTTATTAACAGGGAACAAAATAATTTAAACGAATATGTTCAGTTAGTCATGTAAAGCAAATGTTTTCTGGTATATTTAGATCTTCATAGATTAAGTATACATATGATAATTGCCATGATAATTTAAAGTGTCAAACGAATATTTTTTTCCAAATCGTTAAAGAAAATGTACATAAAAGTAGAGTGAATAATAGCAAGGCTCATTACTATTCGAACAGCAAAATATATGATTATAAAGTTTTTATTAATGAAATCCCATTGCCTCGATTTTTACCCAACAAATTATGTTTATTGGGAAATCTATCGTTGGAACGTTTTACAATTTATACTCGTACATATCATTAGCAATATAGGAAGAGAATGCTAAATTTTCTCTTGGATAGTGTAATGGATGTGAACTGAACCCAAATCTTAATATACACTGTTGGTCACTTCAGAACTTGCATCTTACATGTAATGTCAAATCTCAACATATTTGCTATATCATATCTATGCATGTACATGAACGACTAGTCTGTTCTATCGAAGAATTCCGTAAACATCGTTTGTCGGAACGCTTGTCGTAATCGAAATGTATAGAGCGTTTGTAAATAATTGTGTTAGTAAGGTTTCAAATACGATATATTGCGTAAATAAATAACTATTTATTCTATTTCGTAACTAATTACGTTATATATGATTGATTGAATAAAAATTATAAAGCAATTTAAAAAATCAACAATAATATTTAGACAGACGAAAAAAAAATAAAAAGTTTAAAATAATAGCTAAATACGCAAAAATTTAAATTTCTGTAAAAACTAAACTTAGATATTCTTCTGAATTGAAATTAGTAAGTACTCAAAAGCTGAACTAAAATATTCTTTTAAAATTACTAATAAACGTGAAAATAGAAACGGACCTCTCTAAAAATCAACTTAATATATTTTTGTCGATATAAAGTAAATAAATTAAATATAAAAAAAACTTTAATATGCATACTATTTTTCTAGAACTATTAATGCGGATGCTGAAATATTTCAAGTCTGTAACTTTCCTTTCGTTAGTTGCACTATTAGCAGAATCAAAATTTTTTTGGAGGAGTTTATCCAGATTTATTAGCTTCTTGATGATAGTAAGTATAACTTTTCCAGTTAATGTAACCCCAGAAAAAATATGTAACGGAGTGAGACCTAGGGATCTTAAGAGGGAGACTAAAGCTAATGGAATGGATTTCCGAATAAGGCATTATCATTCCGGCTCATATGAGAAAGAGGAGTTTTATAAAAAACATTCGTTCTTGTTTTAGGAACCAGAAGTGTGTCATCCGATCGACTTGAACCTCGAGGAACGCGAAAGTTTATCATAGATAAAACCGACGGTGAGACGACTTTTTTAAAAAATTTTGGCCTAAGTAAATCACGTCTAACTGAGAGCGACTGAAAGCCAAGATGATGATACTAACTTACATAGTCAACCCAACTCAACGAGGAGAATACTCACCACTCGCTTTAAAAGCAAGGTATTTTAAAAATCTCCTCTGGACTCTCTCAAGTTCCAGATGTAAGTACACAGAGTGTGAGTACCAAATAATAGCGGCATATTCAGGTTTGGAACGCATAGATGAATAAAATAAAATGAATTGAATAAATAAAATGATTTATTTTTACTTCGTTACATTTTCTAAAGTATTAAAGTATTCACTAAATATGAAAAAGGAATATCTACATACATCTACATTATTAACAAAATCTACTTTTGTTCTATATCCACAATTCTATAAAAATTATGAACATTTGTAACAACATTTTGTCTCAGTTTTTAATTTCACAAAAATTCATAATTTTGATCTTGAATATTTTAGTTCAACTAATGTAATCATAGATTATTGTAAATCATTTCCGTTCAGAACTATAACATAATATATGTATGTATTCCTAAGCAGAAAATTGTCGAAAAAATCTTTATTTTACTACACCACCAAGTCACAATAAAAAATAATTTGAGGAAACATTGACCTAACTTCAAATAAAATCTTCTTACTGGTGATTTCTTTAACACGGCAGAATATAGTTTAAACATATTCTCCATAACACTAGAAGTATTTATCTCAGAAATACTACTATACATATTTAATATGTGCTAATTTACATCTTCTGAGCTCGTAGTATTTGTTTCAAATATATGCTATCCAATAAGTAATTTCATTCTCAGAAAGACATTGTATAATTCAGACCAGTGAGCAAATAAAATTAAACGAGACCTTTGTCGTTGACTTTAATTACTGACACTAGATAGGAACGTAAGAATCAACTTTCTCGTTCAAGATTTTACCGTAACAGAAAAGGGTTTCAAGTTTTGAGAACATTACGGGAAAAGATGGAAAAGATTGTATAGAGAACAATTTTGTATTACTGCATTTTCGTTTTAATTACAGAAAATAATTACAAAGTAAGAATTATAGGATTGTAAATTTAATATTTTGCAACTATGTTTCATTATTTAGGATTTCGGAGGTGTCTGTGATTTACATTAATTTAGGATAACATTTGAAATACGAGGCGTAGTGGGCGACCGTTGGTCATTACTGAAGATTTAGGCTTAGTGTAGAAAGTTGATGCAAAAGTTCGAGAAAACAGCCGCTTTACGAATTTAACCCGTAACTTCTGCTTTTTTCAATATGATTTAGATATACAGGAAACTACTATTCGAACCCTAAAAACACTTTGGTGAGTTTTTACACTACGCAAATATAAAAATATAATTAATATTATATAATAACAAATTTGGTATTCAGTTTAAATTTTAAGTTTTAATTTAATTTAAACTAAAAGAATAAATTTATATTTATTGTACTACATACGAGGGTAGTTTGACAAGTAGTGAGAATGGAAAAGAAAAACGAATTTTTTAAATACAAAATAATTTTTATTTTTCAATATATTCTCCTAAAAGAGCAATACATTTATTCCAACGGTGCTCCAATGCCCTTATGCCATCTCTAAAATGCGATTCCGGAAGGCTTACAAAATACTCATTTACGAAGATGATAAGCTCGTCGTTAGACGAAAATTCTTTTCCACCTAGTGCCGTTTTCAATTTTTGAAAAAGGTGGAAGTCGGAAGGGGCTAGATCCGGCGAATAAGGCGCATGCGGTACTAATTGGAAATGTGACTCGTGGATTTTGGACATCGTAACTGTGCTGGTATGCGAGGGGCGTTGTCTTGGTGAAACAGAATCTTTTTCTTTGCCATTCCTGGCCGTTTAGCACGAATCTCAACATTTAATTTTTGTAGAAGTTCTGCATAATATTGTCCGTTTATTGTGGCACCTTTCTGAAGGTAATCAATGAGCAAAATGCCCTTTGAATCCCAAAAAATTTATGTCATCACCTTGTTTGCCGATAAAGTGGTTTTCGCTTTAATAGGAAGTGCAGAACCATGTTCTACCCATTGTTTCGACTGTTGTTTAGTTTCGGGTGTACTGTAGTGTATCCAAGTTTCATCGCAAGTAACAAATCGCCTACAAAAATCAACCGGATTCCGCTTATAAAGGTCCAAACACTCAGTGAAATGATTACAATGTCTGCTATCTCTCTCACTTTGAGTCGTCGATCTTGCGTAATAATATTATGGATTTTTACAATCATTTCCTTAAAAGACACGATTTTGGGTGCTCCGGAAGCGGGCTTTATCAACACAGCTTGTTCTACCACGTTTAAATTCATTTATCCATCTACTTATTGTGGCGGATGATGGAGCAGATTCACCTAATGTTTCCTGCAACTCATCTTCTATTTCGGTAGCTTTCATACCCTTAAGTATGAAATATTTAGTCACCGCATGATACTCTGCTTTTTCCATTTTAACAGAACGACGTGTTGCTTCTTTTTCAATCAGCTGTCAAAAGTAAACTAATCAACCGGTTTATCTAAATATCGGAATGTAAACATATAAATAGGCAACCTAAATTACAGTGCATTTGGTTTACCAATTAGAGAGCCACCTATGTGTCATTCTTACTACTTGTCAAATTAGCCTCGTATATATCAGTGTATCTTGAAAACTGATCGCGTCTTAGTTGAATTTGTTGTCTATACGTCATTAATGCGTAATTAATTCTACTTAAAAAAGACACGTAAATTCAGTAAAATATTTCAATTCCTAACTTGGAAAAGTAAATGATTTTGTCATATCATCTCTATTTATTGATAATAATTAATGGTAGACTTAGCGCATGAAAAATTATCCAAACATTAATAGAAAACTTTCTTTGATGTCCAAATCCTAGAACATTCCTTGAATTTTCATCCACGCAAAAATGGAAATTGTGACTGTTGGAAAACACCATCTCTTGGTCACGCCATAAAATAAGTAACAAAATCTTCTGGAATTTTGCTTAAATTGTGTTACAAAACATTTTTTTTGTAAACTGCTATTTTCGTATAATGGTTGTTCTTTTACAACGGCAGTTCGTAAGCACTGAAAGAACTGTCTTACTTGGAATGTCCATTTCTTGGACTATTTGTGCTTGGTGCGGTAAATAGGATCCTGTTGAACAATGTCCAAAATTCCTTTTTCAACTTGGATCGTGTGACGATATTTTGGTCTATATCCATCACGTTGTCTGAGAACAAATGTATCTGTTTCACAATGTCTCTCTTCGAAATGTATTGGCAGATAAGTGCTATCGATGTGGATACCGTATTGAATATTCGTCTTTTGCCAAGCGCGCATCTCCATTACAAAACCCATATACCATATACGTATCAGTATATTTGTTGAAAGTGTATATTACAAATTGTTTGGAATATGACAAAAATGAGGTAAGTGATGGAAGTCAAAATAATAAACCTTAAATTGACAAATGTCAATGGCAGCGCTATGGGTGGGGCTTGCCTAGCACTCATACTTGCCGCTAGGTGTGCGTGATGTAACTTGTTCTGCATTCGGTGCAGTCGGTTCTTTCACCGAATAAGGTTGTGGCTTGTTACAATTTTTTGTAAAAGCATTTTTGTTTATTAGTCGTCCTTTTGTAATATCGGGCTTAAGTGAAGAGCGCGTAACAGTTTACGACAAAAGAGGCCCGATTTATGGCAGACGATGAAATGGTTTCTTCACCATGACAATGCACCTGCTTACACAGCCATGTCACTTCGCCAGGCTAAAAACAGTATGACTCCTTTGCCGCACAACCTCTACTCACGTGATCTTGTTCCGTGAGACATTTTTTGTTTCCACGAATGAAGGGGGACATGAAAGAACATCGTTTTAACGGCTTGAAAGAGGTAAAGCAAAAATGACGCAGCAGTTCGCAGCCATATAGATAAACAAGTTCGAACAAAGTTTCCAACTACCGATTAGACAAGTGTATAAAGTTAAATAAAGAGTATATGGAAGGTGTTAAGGTTGTTATGTAAAGAAAATAAAATACAAATTTTAATAGAGAAATTCTGTTTATTTTCGTGCATTTCCTCGTGTATACTATATGAATCGATGACTTTTAGGGTTAAAGGGAAAAAATAATAAAGAAATAAAATATATTTTAGTAGAATAAAAGCCTGACAGTAATTTAAAGAAGGGGACATTTCAATCAAGAATTCACATAATCCTGTGTTAATAAACACAAGGAAACCTCAATGTCATTACTTAAATAAATATTTAAAAAAAATTAATGTTATTAACTATATAATTCATTTTATAACATATATATATATATATATATATATATATATATATATATATATATATGTATATATATGTACTATCGAGTACATACGTACATGCATATACCTATGCCACAACTGCTCCAATGCAGTGTGCATTTCCACATGTATAATCAATACGCTAGCGCCTTATGTACGAAATGAGTTTTTATGGTTGCCTTGAAGTCAGTATTGAACTTTAGGTTTCAGATTATTATTATATTTGTATATCCATATACCTTCGTATGAAGGATAGATGTGAAGATACAAATATGAACAGAAATGACATCCAGTATATATTTTGAATATAGAGATGTATAATAGTAACAGTAAGATGTAAAATAGCATTTTTAATGTTTAACTATAGTGCAAGCACTACCGTGTAATTATAGCAAGAAACTGAATAACAGCATCCTAGGAATTGAAATTGTCCGCATAGGCTAGTACAAGATATTACAGAGATCTTGACAAGTCATTGGTGGAAAGATCAAACAACAGTGGTATAAATTTAAATCCCTGTTAATCCTCAGAAGAAGGCAAATATTTTAATGACTTATAGCTAATGTAATAAATGTAATTCGATTTGTTTGCAACATATGACATCAAAGGCCGAAGAATGGAAGAATTACATGATCTATTTTATCAAAAGCACTACTAGAGTGTCAGTGTAAATGACATCTACTTGGCTATATGCATAAAGGTGTTCACTGATAAATTGATATAAGGTCACAAGATTTGTTACAGTAGATCTTTCGTTGACAAATCCATCCTAGCACGGTGCGAAATACTTGATATAGTATTAAGTTATAGACAAGAATAGGTAACACCTTCGAAAACCCTATCGAAATTTGCCAAAATTACTGTTGGTCTATAATTATCAACACAAGCTGTGTCACTTGTTGAAAACTGTACTAATTCTAGCACGCTTCCACATAACCAAAAAAGTTGTATTGCAAAAGTTTGAATCATCACATGCAATTTCCTTTAAGGAAACTTAGCTAATGCATTGATTGCCCTTTTTTTAATGACTGGAAGCAATGTAAAAGATAAATGGTTAGAGTGTTGAGCATGTAGAAGAGAATCCATGTTTGAATGGTGTACGAAAGAGAACTTATGCAAAAGTGTTCACTGTACTCTGAGGATGTTCAAGAAAAGTCTCATTATAGTTTAAGGTATACGCGTTGTCTTGTTTGGCATGAATATATAGGAAAACTAGTCTTGGACTAGCTTTGATCGATTCTTCTTGCACTTAAGATAAACAAAATAAGCAGCAGCAGTGTCAAAAATGTCATGGAAAACAGAGTAAAAACATTCATTCCACAATGAACATCAGTCAGACGTTCCAAAAATGACTAATCAGTATTTCAAAAATCATTATGTAACTAGAAGAACTAGAAAACACAGATATGCATAAAGATTGAAAGTAACAAGATTAAGTAGTCGATTACCACAATTAATAATCATATTAAATTGTTTAAGATTAAAACTGCATAAGCACTTATTACAAGACAAAGAAGAGAGTAAAACCAAGAATTGCTAATTATTTTACAAGAAACTTTACCAAGATAAAGCAACAAAGACACCACCACCCGTAGAATGATTGACAAGAAAATATTTTCTATCTCATCTGACAACATCAAAGGGGTACTAACTTAGAGCTCAAAACTAAATTAACAAGACAACTTTCCGTAATCATAATTATATTGTATTATAAGATGTTTCACAAGTTGGGATAAGAAAGTATAAGTTTTGGTTTTGAGATCACTCGTGCTGTGGTAGTAAATATTTAGAGCTATGGGAGAACTATTAGACTTATATAATTTAAAGTACCAATATTGGAAGATATACTGCTTTTGTTTATATTTAATTATAATAAGTTAGATTCACCGTTACTTGTCTGACCCTGGAGTTCTACTGTTCCATCTTTATGAATCTGTAGTTACATGGGAGTACGGTCTCTGTAAATTGACAACGCAGAAAATCTAAGCCATAGCTTTTAGTTTCAAAACATTTCGCAATACCGTATAAATCCTAGACTTTGAAGAAAAGCAAATTTTAATGGGTCTATAGCGATCGGTAAGATTTCTACCGAATTTATCTGGTCTTGAAACTCACATCGGCATTATTTATCTCTAACATAGAATAAATATTATTGACCATGTTATTTGCTCATTATTTTCACTGCAAGCCGTCTCATTGGAATCAAATATCATAACATTGCACTTTACTATATATCACGACCAGATATTTCTTGAATGTTGAGTACCAATGAGTGAAACATTCCTAGATTTATTCGACTCCAGCACAGATTGCCTTAAAAACTTTATGACATTCAGTAGGGAAACAACAATAGATTTCGGACTGAGATCATTACCAATCTTTAAACAGTTCTTACAGAATTATGAGAAACCCGATTTAGTATGAATTTTACGAGCCTTTCCAGTTGAAACGTTTACATAATGTATCTTGAAAGCTTCCTCGCATATCTTTATAAGTAAGTATAGTAAGTGAAATTGTAGAAATCAGACAAGGAACATAAATTTCACACCTCGTACTTAAAACAAAATAATGTCAAGAGAAAAATATGTATACATGTGTATATATGAGATAAAGTAATGAAAAAGAGTAATTAACATGAATTAAACGAGAACACACTCTCTACGCCAGCGGTGGCGACATAATGCAAAAAATGCACTGGGAACTAAGGCAACAGAATGGAACAAAATGTCTAAAGGAATTATGAATGTTATAATAATAATAACCAATAGTGTATAGCCAGAAATACAAGAAGTGCGAAAAATAGAAAAAAGACAAAAGAAGAAAAATGAAAAATAAAACATTTTAAATGGCAAACAATAACTTACTATTGAATATCCAAGTTGCACAATAACTTAGATTGAAGAAAAGTACATCAAAAGAAGTAGGATAAGTAGCCCAGTAAAAGTATAGAACGTATACTTTTACTGGAGGATTGTTTTTTTGCCACAGTATATTTTTTATTGATAACTTGTATATTATCGTCCACCAATAAGTAAGAGAAAAATATATATTTTAAGGGTTTTTTTAATTCGCAGTTTTCTCCTGTACATTTAAAAAACTATGATCGGAACTGAAATAAATAAAACTAAAAAATGAAGAAAACAAAAGACTAAATTAACTAATAAGAAAATGTATACATCAACACTTGCCAAATACAAGTCATGACCCATCCAGAGTAGAGGGACTCAGCCGATTCTCGAACCTCCTCATTGACCTTGATCACAATGCATGTTGGAACGGTGAAGGTCAATGAGGAGGTTCTAGAATCGGCTGAGGCCGAAGAGGTTTTAGTGTTAAGATCATTTCAAGGTTAAGGTCATTTCAATATCGACGGTAATAAGGAGGTTTTAGAATCGGCTAAGCCCGAGGTTCAAGGTTAAGGTCATTTCAATGTCGACGGTAATGAGGAGGTTTTAGAATTGGCTAAGCCCGAGGGTGTAATTACGTGCGTGAAGAAAGATATATAAAGGTAGAGTTATGGAATTATTCTCAGTATTGTGAGTTATCATGAAGCGTTCATTTAATATGAAGGAACAAACTGATTGTTCTCAGAAAATTGAAGAATTGAGGAATGTTAGTATTGAAGAAGGTAATTTTACGAATGAAGTTGAAAATTATAAAGTAGATCCTTGTATAGAAGTTTTTTTTACTCAAATTGGTCAGACGAATGATTTCTGGGATAAAGTAGATATGTGTGTGCAGAAAAATGTACGAGAACCATCTTGGAATACACCTTTAGTAGGAGAAAGGACATAT